>JAKSZT010054562.1:3002461-3100760 GCA_026826555.1 Tolypeutes matacus
CCTTCCCTTCCCTTCCCTTCCCTTCCCTTCCCTTCCCTTCCCTTCCCATCCCTTCCCTTTCCCTTTCCCTTCCCCTTCCCCTTCCCCTTCCCCTTCCCCTTCCCCTTCCCCTTCCCTCATGCTGCACATGCACATCTTATTATCTGACCTAAAACTCAAGGGATGCTATACAGATTTCTGGAGCTCCACCTCTAGTCAGCTTCTTTTTCTCTGAGCCCCTGCCCTGCAAATTTTAGGAGACTTAGTTGCTTTGAACTCTAACCTCTCTTTCCTCAGATCAGCAAGTCTGACTGCTGCATTCTGGAAAGTGTCTCCCAGCAGAAAGGCAGGGCAATTGTGCTCACCTCATTTGTTTTACTTCTTTCAGGGATCACCACCCTGTGTTTCAGCCATCACAGTCTTTCAGAGACCATATTCCTGCCTCTTGTCCAAAGTCTGAAATAGTTCATTCATATATTTTGTCCAGTTTTATAATTGTTTATACCTGAAAGGCTAGTGCCAGTTCCTCAATCATGGACAGAAGGGAACGTTTACTAAATTTATAGATTGTATTTCTTGATTTCATTTATCTTACTCTAATTTCATCATTTGCTATTGGAATTCTGTAGTGTAGAAGAATGTACCCAATATATGAAGATGACAGTGTTTTAAGAAGACAGATGTGATGTTTATTGTTTTTATATTTGTATTATACCAATATATCAGAATCAATTAAATTTTTATAATACCAATATAGCACAATTAATTAATGAAAATTAAATACATAAATTTTATTTTAATAAAAAATTAAAATGAAAGTCACTAAAATTAAAGATTTTCTGCATTTCAAATAAAAAGTTTATAAACATATTACAAAATATGTAAAATATAAATTTATAAAATGTAAACATTAAACATGATTCTAATACAAATTATTAGCAGATAAGTTAATACAAAGATATTCTGAAAGTAATTTATACACATTGATATGAAGACATTTTGTGCCAAATTAAAAATAAAATAATATTTGATTTTTAAAAGTCTCTCCAAAACAGGGAAATTTTAAAAATAAAATGTTCTGGTATTTCATTGTGGAGTTGATAGTGAGATGTAGTTTTCCTCTGTAAAACATTTTTTATTGTTTTCACCTTTTTTAGATTTATCTTTAAAAAAATTTTTTAAAGGATTTATTTATTTACTTTATTATTCTTTATTTATCCCCCTGTCTCCCAGATGGTTCTCTCATCTGTCTGTCTGCTCATTGTTTGTTCGCCTTCTCCAGGAGGCACCAGGAACCGAATACAGGACCTCCCACATGAGAAGGGTGTGCCTAAGAGTGAGTCACATCCCCTCCCCTAGATTTATCTTGTATAAATATATATTCCTATGCTGAGTTTATCGTATAAATTTCAGTTCTGGCATGTTTTATTCCACTGATTTGGAAAGTCTTTGTTCTAGAATAAGAACAAAGAGAAGTATTGTATAATTCAACAATGTGATTATTTATATTAGTTTATGCAAATATGAATCTGTTCAGTTGACCTTTGAATTTACAATGAATCATTGATCTCAAAATTATACAGATTTTAAAATATTTAAGTATTTGTAACAAGCTAAACAAAATTATCAGGATTTTGAGATACCAAATAGCAGGATGTACTACAATACTCTTGAAATCTCTAATATTGTAATTTATAAAAAATAAAAAGGATGGGAAGCAGATGTGGCTCAACAAGTTGGGCACCCACCTAGCACATGGGAGGTCCCAGGTTTGGGTCCTGGTCCCTCCTAAAGAAGACAAGCAGATGCTGCACATGCCACAACGAGCTAGATACTGCACTGTTGCAATGAGCTAGACACTGAACCAGATGAGCTAGATGCTGCACCTGCTGTAACCAACAGATGCTGAGACGAGCAGAGGCCACAAGCCAGCAGATGCCACAGCCTGCAGGGAGCAGATGTGGCTCAGGCCATTGGGCACTCGCCTCCCATGTGGGAGGTCCTGGGTTCGGTTCCTGGTGCCTCCTGGAGAAGGGGAGCAAACAATGAGCAGACAGATGAGAGAGCCATCTGGGGGGGGTATAAATTAAAAAATAATAAAGTAAATAAATCTTTTTTTTTAAAAAGGTACATGTTTGAGTGTGATCAAGGGAAAGCATACTGCTCCAGAAATCAGGAAACCTAGGATCTCATTCTAGCTCTACCACTAATTAACTCTATTAACTTTTTTTTGGTATCACTTTCTCATAAGTAAAATGTGGGGTTGTTGAGTTGGATTAGATAATCTCTAAAGTTCCTTACAGAAATTCTATGATTGCCTCTAAAATTATCAGTTTTAAGGAAAGTTTTCATTATAAACATTCACTGGCAACAACTTGAGTTTAGAAATTCTTACTTTGAAATTTCATACAAACTAACACAGATGGGGGAAGGATAGGGAGTTTTGAGAAATGAAATATTTTGGTTAACAATTTATCATCAACCATGCCACACACAAGTTAAAACCTAGTTTTCAAAATTAATAATAAAAATGCTTTATTGAACACAATATTTCTTAGGTAATTCAGAAGGTGCTTCAGGATATTGGAGTTCCTTATAAAAGCCATTACAAATATGAATTATCTCTGTACTTTGGGTTTATAGAGGTAAGAGTTGGTAGAAATTTCTAGTTCCTAGAATCTTGTATAAGCCATTTAAAAATTTTTTTTCTAACATTAGCTCTGGGTACTATTTGGATGTGATTCCTTTTTTTTTTAATTGAGCAGTTGTAGGTTTACAGAAAATTCAGTAGAAAGTACAGTGTTTTCATTTATCCCCCCACCCCCCACACAACTTCCCTGTTATTAACATTTTACATTATTGTGGTAATTTTGTGAGAGTTGGTGAAGCAATATTATGATAATATTAACTATAGTCAATAGTTTACATTAGGGTTCACTTTTTGAGTTGTACAGTTCTATGATGTTTTTTTTGTTCTTATAAAATGCACGGAAACTAAATTTTCCAATTTTATCTGCTTTCAAATATACAATTCAGTGGTCTTAATCACCTTCATTGTTGTGTTATCATCACCACCATCCATTACCAAAACTTTCAATCATCCCAAACAGAAACTCCGTACACATAAAACATTAACTCCCCATCCTCTACCCTACCCCAGTCCCTAATAACCTGTATTTTAGTTTATGACTCTATGAATATGCATATTCTAATTATTTCATATAAGTGACATTATACAATATGTGTCCTTTTGTGTCTGGCTTATTTCACTCAACACGTCTTCACGGCTCATCCATGTTGTTGCATGTCTCAATTTCATTCCTTTTTATGGCCAAATAATATTCCATTGTGTGTATATACCACATTTTATTTATCCATTCATCCATTGAGGTACACTAGTGTTGCTTCCATCTTGGCAGTTGTGAATAATGCCGCTGTGATCATCAGTATGCAAACATCTGTTCAAATCTCTGCTTTCCATTCTTTTGGCTATATGTAACTAGAAGTAGGATTGCTGTGTCATGAGGTAATTCTATACTTAATTTTCTGAGGACTCACCATACGGTCTTCCACTGTAACTACACTATTTTACAGTCTCACAATGAATGAATGAGTGTTCCTATTTCTCCACATTCTCTCCAACACTTGCAATTTTCCATAAAAAAAAAAAAATAGCCATTCTACTGTTTGTGAAATGGTACCTCATAGAGGTTTTGTATTGCATTTTCCTGATGGCTAGTGATCTAGAGCATCTTTTCATGTGCTTTCTGGCCATTTGTATATCTTCTTTGGAGAGATGTCTGTTCAAGTCTTTTGCCCATTTTTTAATTTGGTTGTTTGTCTTTTTATTGTTGAGTTGTAGGATTTCTTTATATATTCTGGATATTAAACCCTTATCAGATGTATAGTTTCCAAATATTTTCTCCCATTGAGTAGATTATCTTTTTTTACCTTCACAATAAAGTCCTTTGATGCACAAGAGTTTAAATTTTGATTTCTTATTTATCTATTTCATCTTTACTTGCTTGTGCTTTGGGTGTAAAGTCTAAGAAGCTTTTGCCTAACTCAAGGTCCTGAAGATATTCCCTACATTTTCCTTTAGGAATTTTTTAGTCCTTGTCTTATATTTAGTTCTCTGATCCATTTTGAATTGATTTTTGTATATGATGTAGGGAGGGATCCACCTTCAATCTTTTGCAAATGGACATGCAGTTTTCCCAGCACCATTTCTTGAAAAGACTATTATTTCCCAATTAAATTATCTTTGCCCCCTTATCAAAAATCATTTGGCCATAAATGTGAGGGCTGACTTCTGAACTCTCAATTTGATTCCATTGGTCTCTATATCTGTTCTTGTGCCAGAATCATGCTGTTTTGATTACTGTGGCTTTGTAAAAGTTTTAAGTTCAGGAAGTATGAGTTCTCCAACTTCGTTCTTTTTCAAGATGGTTTTGGCTATATACCCTTCCATGTGGGGCTAGCTTTTCCATTTTTACAAAAAAAAAGTTGTTGGAATTTTGATTGGGATTGCATTGACTCTGAAAATTGCTTTGGGTAGAATTGACATATTAACAATATTTAGTCTTCCAATCCATGAACATGGAATATCCTTCCATTTATTTAGGTCTTCTTTGATTTCTTTACCAATGTTTTATAGTTTTCTGTGCACAAGTCCTTTATATCCTTGGTTGGATTTATTTCTAGATATTTGATTCTTTTAGTTGCTATTGTAACTGGAATTTTTTTTTCTTCTTCCAATTTTTATTACTAGTGTATAGGAGCACTACTGATTTTTGGTTTTTGATCTTAAGCTCTGCCACTTTGCTTAATTCATTTATTAGCTCTAAGTGCTTTGTTGTGGATTTTTCAGGATTTTCTGTAAATGGGATCATGTCATCTGCAAATAGAGAATATTTCACTTCTTCCTTTCCAATTTTGATGCTTTTTCTTTCTTTCTCTTGCCTAATTGCCCTAGCTAGAGCTTCCCATACAATGTTGAATAATAGCAGTGGGTATCCTTGTCTTGTTCCTGATCTTACAGGGAAAGCTTTCAGTCTTTCACTATTAAATAAGCTGTTAGCTGTGGGTTGTTATATATATATATATATATATAATGCCCTTATCATTTTGAGGAAATTTCCTTCTTTTCCTGGTTTTCTTAGTTGTTTTTATCAGGAAAGGGTGCTGGATTTTGTTGAATGCCTTTTCTGCACCAATTAAGATGATTGTGTGGTTATTTTCCTTCATTGTTTTAATGTGATGTGTTACATTTATTGATTTTCTTATTTTGTACCACCCTTGCATACTTGGGATAAATCCCACTTGATCATGGTGTATAAACTTTTCATATGCTGTTGTATCTGGTTTGCTTGTAGTGTGTTGAGGATTTTTCCGTCTATATTCATGGTATGAGGGTGGTGTTGGCCTCACAGAATCAGTAAGGGAGTGTCCCCTCCACTTAAAGTTTGTGAAGAGTTTGAGCAGGATTGGTGTTAATTCTTTTTGGAAAGTTTTGTAAAATTCACCTGTGAAGCCATCTTGGGCTTTTCTTTTACTTTTTTTTTTTTTTTTTTAAAGATTTTATTTATTTATTCATTTATCCCCCCCTTGCTGCTCATGCTCGCTGGGTCAGCCAACCACGCCGCACGGGCGGGCCTGCCTTCACCAGGAGGCCCCGGGAACCGAACCCGGGGCCTCCCATATGGTAAACGGGAGCCCTACTGATTGAGCCACAGCCGCTTCCCTTTTCTTTTACTTTTGTGTGATCGGTAGTAATGTCCCCCTTTTCATTGTTTCATTTCTGATTTCAGTTATTTGTGTCTTTTCTCTCTTTTTGTCAGTTTAGCTAAAGTTTTGTTGATTTTATTGATCTTTTCAAACTACATTAAGTTTTGGTTTTATTGATTCTTTCTATTGTTTTTTAGTCTCTATTTCATTTATCTTCTCTCTAATCTTTATTTCCTTCCTTTTGGGTTTGGTTTGCATTTATTTTTCTAGTTCCTCTAGGTGTGAAGCTAAGTCTTTGGTTTGAGATCTTTCTTATTTACCTTGCAGCATTGCCTTTGCTGTATCCCCTAAGTTTTGGTATGTTGTGTTTTTGTTTTCATTCACCTCAAGATATTTCCTTTTTGATTTTTTTCTTTGACCCTTTGTATTTTTAAGAGTGTGTTGCTTAATTTCCACATAGTTGTTAGTTTTCTAGTTTTCTTTGTTATTCATTTCTAAACCCATTCCTTTATGGTTGCAGAAGATACATTGAATGTTATAATATTTTAAAATTTACTATGATTATTTTGTGACCTAACATATGGTCCATCCTGGAGAAAGACAAATTTGCTCTAGAGAAGATTGTATATTCTTCTGCTGTTGGGTGAAGTTCTATGTATGTCTGATAAGTCTTGTTTGTCTTTAGTACATTTCATGTCTTCTATGTCCTAATTGATCTTCCGCTAAATTTTATATCCATTATTGAAAATGATGTATTTTAATTTCCTCCTATTGATATAGGACCTTCTAATTCTCCCTTCAAATCTGTCAGTATTTGCTTCACATATATTGGGCCTCTGCTGTTAGGTACATATATATTTATAATAGTTTTATCTTCTTATTGAATGAGTCCTTTATCAGTATGTAGTGTCCTTTGTCCCTCATAACTGTTTTTTTTTTTTTTTAATGTAAAGTTTATTTTATCTGATATTAGTATAGCTCTCTTTGGTTACTACTTGCATGGTATATATTTTTTCCATCCTTCCATTTTCAACCTATTATTGTGTTTGAACTTAATGTGAGTCTCTTGTAAACAGTATATAGTTGGGCCATGCTTTTTTTTTTATGCATTCTGCCACCCTCTGCCTTTTGACTGGAGAGTATAATCCATTTACATTTAAAGTAGCTATTAATAGTGTAGGATTTTCTTCTGCCATTTTGTTATTTGGTTTTTGAAAGTCTTATACACTTTTTTGCCCCTCAACTCTTCTATTATTGCCTACTTTCATATTTATTTGATTTTTGTAGTGAACCATTTTGAATCCCTTTTTATTTCCTCTGTATATATATTTTGGATATTTTCCTTTTGGTTACCATGGACTTAAATTTAATATCCTCAATCTCTAACAAGCATGTTTGAATTGATACCACCTTAATGTCTATTATATACAAACTATATTCTTTTATTTCCTTTTGTTGAACTTGTTACAAATTATCTCTTTATACATCATTTGTCCAAAACCAGAGCTTTATCATTACTTTTTTTTTTTTTAAGATTTATTTATTTATCCCCCCCTCCCCCCGTTGTTTTGCGCTCACTGCCTGCTCTCTGTGTGTTCTTCTGTGTCTGCTTGTCTTCTTAGGTGGTACAGGGAACCGATTCTAGGACCTTCTGGAGTGGAGAGAGGCACTCAATCTCTTGCACCACCTCAGCTCCCTGTTTTGCTGTGTCTCTTATTGTCTCTCTTCTGTGTCTCTTTTTGTTGCACCATCTTGCTGCGCCACCCTCTACTCGGGCCAGCTTGCTGCATGGGCCAGCTTGCTTTTCACCAGGAGGCCCAAGAATTTAACCCTGGACCTCCTATGTGGTAGACAGGAACCTGATTGCTTGAGCCATATCCACTTCCCTATTGTTACTTTTTATGCATTTGCATTTAGCAAGTGTAAGAAGTAAAAAGTTGAGTTATATACTAATAATGCAATACTTACATTATATAACTATAATAATATCACATATATTAGAAATAACAGTCATTTCTCTAACTGGAGATATTGATTTCTTTATGCCACTTTAATCCTCTATTTTTCCTTCTCCCTCCCCTCAGAATCTCCAGTGGCCACTGCCTCCACATCAATGATAAATGTTCGTACATTGCTAGAATCACAATAAGTCTATAGTAGAGTAGATGACTCTAGTGTGTCATTTATTTATCAATCCTGAGGATTCTCAGATGGTGATGCCCACTCCACCTCTAATTGAGAGTGGCCTTAGATCCCATGGGGCAGATGGATAGGACTATCTTACTTGCAGTTGCAGACACTCTCTGTTCCTTGGGATGGGTGTTGTCCATCATTATCTTCTTGTTAGTTGTCCTGGGTGAGTCCAGTGAAATGGAGAGTAGGTGTTGCAACTCTGTTGAAATTCAGGGCCTAACAGGCATATGGACAGCCCAAAGATTTAAGTCTCTTGGACATACACCTATCAACTCTAGTACTAACTATAGGTTCAAATAGAAGGGGCAGGGAACCCACAAATGAGTCCAACTCTGTCACACTGGGGAGCGTAAATTCCAAAGTAGGGCCCACTGGTGGGGCGCCAAACTTCTGAGCTGTCTGCCCTACCTATAGTGTCTGGATATCTCTAGAGCCTTCAGGAGCCCTGCTATTTGAGGCAATATTTACTGTGGCAGTCAATGAGATCCTGCTGAGATATGCATAAGTGTAGCCTCTGGAATGACTTCCCGACTCACTTTGACATATCTTAGCCATAAAAATTTATTTGTATTTACCCTTTCCCCTTTTGGCCAAGGTCTTTTTCCAGGTGTATTGCTAGTTGGTGCTTGGTAATAACCCTCTCAGTGCCAGGGAGGCTTATCCCTGGGAGTCATGTCCCATGTCGGGGGTGAAGGCAGTGCATTTATATGCTGAGTTTGGCTTAGAGAGAGGCCACATTTGAGCAACAAGAGGCTCTCAGGAGGTAACTCTTAGGCAACATATAATTCTAGGCTAAATTTCAATTTCAAAAGAAAAGGTTTATGAATATAATCATCAATATCAAGGGCCCATTGCAATGGTCCATCCTTCTTCACTGTACTCAGGGGATTCTTGCTCTCCCATTAGAGAATGTGGCAGAGCTCCCCAGGATGGGAATTTGATATTCTTTCAGTTATTGTGTGGATCTCCACCCACCATGACAATGCCTCATCTTTCACCACTTTAAATACTTCATCCCAAATGCCTCCAAGTTTTCTAATGAGAAATTGGCACTTAATGTTATTGGGGCTCATTTGTACATTTCATGTTGATTTTCTCTTGCAGGTTTCAGAATTCTTTCTTTGTCCTTGGCATTTGGCACTTTGACCACAATTTGTCTGGGTATGGTTCTTTTAAGTTTGTCCTGTTTGGGGTTCCTTGAGTTTCTTGAATATATGTATTCTTATCTTTGGTTAAATTTGGGAAGTTTTCTGCCATTATATCTTTGAATTATCCTACATTCTTTCTCTCTTTCTTCACCTTCTGGGACTCCCAGAATGCATATATTGCTTCATGGTGTCCCACAGGTCTCTTATGCTCTATTCACTTTTCTTCATTATTTTTTTCTTTCTGTTCCTCAGCCTGAATAATTTCAATTGTCTTATTTTCAAGTTCACTAATTCTTTCTTCTGAAAGCTCCAATATGCTGTTGAAACCCTCTAAGAAATATTTTATTTCTGTCTTTGTGTTCTTCAACTCCAATATTTCTATTTGGTTTCTTTTTATAATTTCCTTCTCTCTATTGAAATTTTCATTTTGTTTGTTTATCATATTCCTGAGATCCTTTCATTCTTTCTCCATTTTTTTTTATTTCTTTGAGAATACTGTAGGCCTTTTTTCAAAAATTCATTAGAGAAGTTGTAGGTTTACAGACTGATGATGCAAGAAGTGCAGAGTTTTTATATATCCCCAAACACACATAGTTTTCCCTATTATTAACACTTTATATTAGTGTAGTGCTTTTGTTACAATTGATAAAACAATATTATTATAGTTTCAACCATAGTCCACATTAGGGTTCACTGTAGTTTGTACTGCCTCTTGTTTTTTTTTTTTTTGTTTTTTTTTAATCTTTGTCTGATATATCTAAAGTCTGATCTTCTTCATTGATTGTTTCTACAGTTTTGTCTAGTTCCTATGGCCATGCCTTCATTCTTTTTTATTTGTTTGTCTTGTAATATTTTATTGCACACTGTACATTTTAATCTCTTAATATGTTAACTCTGGAATTTGATCCTTGCTATGCCTGTTCTTTAAGTTTGTATCCAGATAGTGATATGACAGAGAAATCCTTGAGTGTCAAGAGGTAACAAAAACAAATAATGAAATGCAAAAAAATGCCTTTCACTGTCTTTACAGATTGGCTCTGTCTTCACTGGTGCTCTCCTTTAGAGTTTAGCCCCCCTGCCAAGAAGATCAGTCTGAGGCAAAAAGTACAGGATTCTCTCTGTCTTTTTGAGCATGCATCTTTTCTTGGGTATATTCTCATGGCCTTAGTTATTCCCTTATTTACAGGAATTTGAATGTCCCTCTACTCCCTATGAAATAGACTTTATCCCCCTCCAGGGTACTCTACTGTATGATTTAATCAGGTAGTCCTTTTTTCTAGGCCACTTTGATGTAATCATGACTTACATTGCTTTAGTGGTCTGCAGGCTGCTGCTTTCTGTAGGACAAGTTTTAAGAGATGAGGCAAGTCAGAGATGAGTTTCCTGACTCAGTCTTTCATGCTACGACCCGATAGAAGGGCACTGATGTACAGGCACTTCAGTATGCAATAGGGATTACTCTGCTCCCTCTGGAACAGGGCCAGACAGTACAGGCTGATTCCACACTGTGCTGGAGAGGTTTGGGAGAGGAGCCAGCAAGGGTGCTACAAGGTTCTCATACCATTTTTAAGCTGTGCTTTCTTGATTTGGTGCTTGCCTTGTTACTGCAACCCTCTAGCTTTATTCTGGAGCTCTGAGGAAGATGGCTCTGCCGGTTTTTGGTAGTTGTTCAAATATTCTGTGGTAGAATGAAGCCCTAGAGCTTTCCACACTGCCATCTTTGTTGATCATAAGTATTGTGTGTCTATAGCTATCTTTTGTATTCTTTATTTTTACTATTTTAAAGATGTCACCAATATTGAAGAACAACTTCTGGCGAAGACCACCCCTTGCAGAGTCTTCATATAAATGATCAATTACTTCTTTCTTGTTTTAAATTTAGATATAAGTCTTAATGGAAGAGACTCTCTCTTCTTTCTCTCTCTCTCTATTTCCATTGTACCATCATATGTTTAAAGACTATAAATGATTTTCCAGCTGTCAAATTCAAATTTACAACATGAGAAGCAGAATAATTTTTATTTAAAAACCTTTTGTGAAATGAAAAATCATATTAGTTTTCAAAAGGAGCATTTAACCCATTGAAGGTACTCTTCTTCTATAGAATTTTATTATTGATGGTTTAAAAAAAATAACCCAAGCTTCGTGGGAGGGGTTTGGGCACAGGGGTTCAGATACTTTGATTTACCTTATAATTTTCTGGGCTGGGGACCATTCCATCAATAAAATATTTTTATGAATGTAAGAAAACTAATCAAATCAATGAGTTTCTTTGCAGAATCTAGTATAAGTCAGTGCATGAACATGGACATTTTACTTTGGCACCTAAGGGAATTTAGCAGAATGCCACTCATGTCCTGATACTGTAATTCATCTATTGGTTTCTACTGTCTAATACCAACACAGCAGCCAGAATGATACTTATAAAACAAGTCAGATTGTCCCGCTTCTCTGCTCAAAATCCTCCAATTGTTTCCCTTCTTAGAGAAAAAGCCAAAGTCACAAATAATGACCTCTTCCTTCATGTTACTCTTTCCTTACATTCCCTTTTGGCCACGTACCTTGTTAGAAGTTCCTTGAACTCTTCAGGCTTGGTCTGTCTCATGCCTCTTGTCCTTTACTGTATCTCACCTTTTCAGTAAAACCTTACCTGATCATATTATTCAAAGTTGGACCTTCTATTTTAATTTTTAAATTGAAATTTTTATTGAGGTAATTGTAATTTCATGTGAACTTGTAAGAAATAATACACAGAGATCCCATGTACACTTTATTAAGTTTCCCTCAATTGTAAAGACTTGCAAAACTATAATATAGAGTATAATACCACAACCAGGTTATTGACATTGATACAATCTACCAATTTGTTTGGATTTTATGTTTTGATATTTAAATTATAGTTGATTTTTTTCTGTAGCACATCTTATCATCCCATATATTTTTTGTTTGTTTGTTTGTTTGTTTTTAGTTAGGCCAGTAAAAAGAATTTATTTGGGAAATGGGGGAAAGAACAGGGCTTGCTGAGAAATGGGAGAGAAAGATGGAAGTACACACCAAGATTTGGTGCAGGCTCCTCTAGGCAGAGAGAGCCCCATATATTTCTTATTTACTTATTTGGTTTATTGTTTTATTCCTCTTTACAAGAATGTAAACTGCAGGAAGACAGTAATTTTTGTCTGCCCTGTTCATATTGCTGTCTTGGAACCTGGAACAGAGTGTGGCATATTGAGTACTTAATAAAATTTTGTTGAGTTTATGAATGAATATTTTTACACTGGATTCTGTGTAAAGGATGGGTATAATAGAGCAAACACATGGGACTGTCTTTAACTCAGTGCAGTGACACTAAACTGTTTTTTTATTTCAAAATTTTAAAGCACTGTCATGCATAACATATAGGATTCCCATGCATCATCCCACCAACAACACCTTACATTGTTGTGAAACATTTGCTACATATGATGAAATAGCATCATCACAATATTGCTGCTATATATAGCCCATAGCTTATATTTGGTGTATTTTTCCCCACAAATCATCCTATTATTAACACCATGTATTAGTATTGTATATTTGTTATAGTTCATGAAAGAACATTCTCATATTTGTATTGTTAACTAGCATCCAGCATTCACCATGGGGTTCACTGTGTTAAATGGTCCCTTGCCTTGTACAACCTATCTGTGGCTCTCAGTTTCATCACAGAGTTGTGCTGTCATCAGCTCAGTCCATTTCAGAACATTTTTATTACTCCAAAAGGAAAAATCCCATATCCCCTTATACTCCCCAATTATTGACACTTGGCATTGATATAGTACCTTCTTTGACATTGCTGTAAAAATATTTAAATATTACTTCTTAACTATAGTTAAGTCTATACTATTACATTAGTTGTATTTTTCCCCATGTAGCTCCATATTCTTAACACCTTGTAATAGAGCAACATTCTTGTATTTGTACTATTATCCACAATCATCATCCACTGAAATCACTATATGATATAGTCCCTAGATTATCCTTTAGCTTTCTTTTAATTAACATTAACTTCCCTAGACTACCTCTTTCAGCCACATTCATATTTATAAATCAGCAGTGTTAGTTATACTCATTATGTGTTACCATCAAGTCTATCAATTTCCACACATTTTCAATCAATCTTACTAAACATTCTACATACATTCAGCATCAGCTCCCCCTTCTCAGCTCACATTCTATCTCCCAGTAACCCATACTCTATCATTTAACTCCATGAGTTTATTCATCATATTTAGTTAATATTAGTGGGACCATACAACATTTGTCCTTTTGTGTCTGGCTTATTTCACTCAACATAATGTCCTCAAGGTTCATCCATGTTGTCATATGCATTCCAACTTCATTTCTTCTTACCGATGAATAGTATTCCATCATGTGTATATACTACATTTTCTTTATCCATTCATCAGTTGATGGACACTTGGGTTGTTTCCATATTTTAGCAATTGTGTATAATAATAATGCTGCTATGAACATTGGTTTGCAAATGTCTGTTCGCATCCTTGCTTTCAGTTCTCCTGAATATATCACTAGTAGCAGGATTGCCAGATCATGTGGCAGTTCTATATTTAGTTTCCTGAGGAACTGCCAAACTGTATTCCATGGAGGCTGCACTATTTTACTTTCCTGCCAACAATGAAGCTGTGTTCCTATTTCTCTGCATCCTCTCTAGCACTTGCAGTTTTTTGTTGTTTTTTTTTTAAATAATGGCCATTCTGTAAGGCTTGAAATGATATCTCATTGTAATTTTGATCTGCATTTCCCTAATAGCTAGTGATGTTGAACATTTTTTCATGTGCTTTCTGTCCATTTGTATTTCTTCTTTGGAAAATGTCTGTTCAAGTCCTTTGTCTGTTTTTAAAATTGAGTGGTTTGTCTTTTTATCATTGAATTGTATGATCTCTTTATGTAACATGGAGATCAAGCTCTTATTGGATATGTGGTTTCTGAAAATTTTCTCCCTTTGAGTATGTTGACCTTCTTAGCAAAGTCATTTGAAGCACAAAAGTGTTTAATTCTGAGGAGGTCCCATTTATCTATTTTTTTTCTTTTATTGCTTTTGCTTTGGGTGTAAGGTTTAAGAAACCACCACCTACCACGAGATTTTGAAGAAGTTTCCCTACATTTTCTTCTAGGAGTTTTATGGTTCTAGCTTTTATATTTAGGTCCTTGATCCATTTTTATTTAATTTTTGGATAATGTGTGAAATAGGGGTCCTCTTTCTTTCTTTTAGCTATGACTGTCCAGTTCTCCCAGCACTATTTGTTGAATAGACTGTTCTGACCCAGCTGGGTGGGTTTGACAGCCTTGTCAAAAGTCACTTGACCTTAGATATGAGGGTCTATTTCTGAATTCTCAATTTGATTCCATTAGGCAATGTATCTATCTTTATGCCAGCACCATGCTGTTTTTACCACTGTGGCTAAGTAAAATGCTTTAAAGTCAGGAAGTGAGAGTCCTCCAACTTAGTTCTTTTAAAAGACATTTTTGGCTATTTGGGGCCCCATACCCTTCCAAATAAATATGATAAATGACTTTTCTATTTCTGCCCCCCCCAAAAGACTGCTGGGACTTTTATTGGAATTGCATTGAATCTGTAAATTAGTTTGGGTAGAATTGACACTTTAATGATATTTAGTCTTCCATTCAATGAACATGGAATGTCCTTCCATTTATTTAGGTCTTTTTTGGTTTCTTTTAGCAATGTTCTGTAGTTTTCTGAGTATAGGTTCTTTATGTCCTTGGTTAAGTTTGTTCCTAAATATTTAATTCTTTTAGTTGCTATTGTAAATGGGATTTTTTTCCTGACTTCCTCCTCAGAATGCTCATTAGTAGTGTATTGAAACAGTACTGATTTTTGTGTATTAATCTTGTATCCTGCCACTTTGCTGAACTTGTCTATTAGTTCTAATAGGTTTTTTTTTGTGGATTTTTGGGGATATTTTAGGTATAGGATCATATCATCAGCCAATAGCAAAAGTTTTACTTCTTCCCTTCTTATTTGGTTGACTTTTATTTCTTTTACTTGCCTAATTGCTCTTGGTAGAACTTCTAGCACAATATTGAATAACAGTGTTGACAGTGGGCTTCCTTGTTTTGCTCCTGATCTCAGTCTTTCACCACTGAGTACAATGTTAGCCGTGAGTTTTTCATACAAGCACTTTTACCATGTTGAGAAAGTTTCCTTCTATTCCTATCATAGGGAGTGTTGTTATCAAGAAAAGATGCTATATTTTGTCAAAGGCCTTTATTGCACAATCGAGGTTTTTGTGTGATTTTTCTTCTTTATTAATGTGGTGTATTACACTAATTGATATTCTTATGTTGAACCACCCTTGCATACCAGGGCTTAAAACCATTTGATCGTGGTGTACAATTCTTTTAATGTGCTTTTGGATTCAGTTAGCACCCATTTTGTTGAGGATTGCATCTATATTCATTAGAGAAATTGGTTTGTAATTTTCTTTTTTTGTAGTATTTTTATCTGGCTTTGATATTAGGGTAATGTTAACTTCATTGAATGAGTTTAGTAGCATTCCTTCCTGTTCAATTTTTTTTGGAAGAGTTTGAGCAAGATTGATTTGAATGATTGGGAAGCCATCTGGTCCTGGGACATCTTTTTTCTTTTTTTGCCAGGAGGCCCCAGGGATTGAACCCGGGTCCTCCATATGGTAAATGGGAGCTCACTTGCTTGAGCCACAGCCGCTTCCCTGCAATTTCTTTTTGACCCACTGATTATGTAAGGGTGTGTTGTTTAATCTCCATGTATTTGTGAATTTCCCCCTTTTTTTTCCATTATTGATTTCTAGCTTCATTCCATTATGATCAGAGAAAGTGTTTTGTATAATTTCAGTTTTTTTACATTTATTGAGATCTGTCTTGTGACCCAACATATGGTCTATCCTGGAGAAGGATCCATGAGCACTTGAGAAGAATGTATATCCTTCTGTTTTGGGCTGTAAGGCTTTATAAATGTCTGTTAGGTCTAGTTCATTTATCATTTAATTCGAAGTCTCTGTTTCCTTATTTATCCTCTGTCCAGGTGTTTTATCTAATGCTGAGTGTGGTCTATTGACCTCTCTAACTATTATTGTAGATATGTCTATTTCTCTCTTCAGTTTTGCCAATGTGTGCTTCATATATTTTGGGGCACCCAGATTAGGTGCATAAATATTTATGATTGTTATTTCTTCTTGGTGAATTGCCACTTTTATTAATATATAATGACCTTCTTCATATCTTATAACACTTTTACATTTAAAATCTATTTTGTCTGATATTAGTGTCACTACTCCAGGCTGTTTTTTTTATTACTGTTCAGGTGGAATATCTTTTTCCAACCTTTTACTTTCAGCCTGATTGTGTCCTTGCATTTGAGGTGAGTCTGTTGTAGACAGTAAATAGATGGCTCAAAATTTGTATCCACTCTGTCAGTGTATGTCTTTTGATTGCAGAGTTCAATCCATTAGTATTCAACGTTGTTACTGTAAAGGCATAATTTACTTGGTCTTTTTTTTTTTTTTTTTTTTTTTTTTTTATACCGGGAGGTACCGGGGATCGAACCCTGATCTCTCCATATGGTAGACGGACGCCGAACCTTTGAGCCACGTCCGTTTCCCATTACTTGGTCTTTTTTATCCTTTGGCTTTCCATTGTCATAGCTTACTATTATCTGTCTTTTTACTCTTTTGGTTACCTTTACCAATAATCTTCATTTCTACACTCTTCTAAGTCTCTCACCTTGTTTTTCCTTTCAGGCTGTAGCATTCCCTTTATATCTCTTGTAAATCTGGTCTTTTGGTAACATACACTCTCAGTTTTTGTTTGTCTGTGAAGACTTTAAACTCGCCCTCTTTTTTGAAGGACAGTTTTGTTGGATAAAGAATTCTTAACTGGCAGTTTTTCTCTTTTAGTACCTTAATATATCATACCACTGCCTTCTTACTTCCATGATTTCTGATAAGAGACAACACTTAGTCTTATTGAAGTTCCCTTGCATATGATGCATTGCTTTTCTCTCACTGCTTTCAGAATCCTCTCTTTATCTCTGGTATTTGTTATTCTGAATAGTAGGTATCTCAGAGTAGGTCTATTAGGATTATTCTGTTTGGGGTGTGTTTTCCTTCTTGCATATTGATATTGATATCTTTCATAAGGGTTGGGAAGTTTTTGGTCATTATTTCCTCAAGTATTCTTTCTGTCCCTTTTCCTTTCTCTTTTCCTTCTGGGATATCTATAACACTTATGTTTGTGTGTTTCACATTGTCATTCAATTCCCTAAGAATGTATTCAATTTTTCCATTTTTTTATTTTTCTGTTCTCCTGTCTTTACAAGTTTAGATGCTCTGTCTTTTAATTTATTAATTCTGTTCTGAGCCAATTCAAATCTGCTGTTATGCTCTAATGTATTTTTAATCTCATCCATTGTGTCTTTATTCTCATAAGCTCTGTTACTTTTCTTTGCAGGCTTTCAAATTGTTCTTTTTCTTCACCCAGTGTTGTCTTAATATCCTTTATCTCTCTAGCCATATTTTCCCTCAGCTCCTTGAACTGTTTTAGGAGATTTGTGTATTAGCATTGATTAGTTGTCTTAAATCATATGTATCATCAGGATTATTTATTTGTTCCTTTGGCTAGGCCATATCTTCCTGTTTCTTAGTATGGCTTGTAATTTTTTGCTGATATCTAGGCACCTGATTATGCTGGTAAATTTACTCTGGTGGACAATTTCTCTCTCTTGTGTAGTGGTTTTGTTTCATGGCTCTTCTTTGATTTCTGGCTCAACTTATTCTAAATATTTAAGATTGCCTCGACAAAGTTAACAAAACAGTGTCAGGGATCCACTAGTGGGGTGTAGACAAGATCCAAGAGTCCTTGGACACGAGAGACTCCAAAAAACTTTTTTTTTTCCCTTGCAGTTTCTGAGCCTGCCAGCAGGTGGCACTCTTCCATGCATCTTTCTACAGAGTTGTATCTTTTTACCTTCATTTGCTGGGCTGGTTAGGGCTGAGATTCAAAGTGAGCTCTGCTGGCCAAACTCACTGAAGAGAAACCACTCTCCTCCCTCTGCTGCACCCTCCTTCTGCCCAGGGAGGAAGACCTCTGTTCCCCTCTCAGTTGGCTGCAGTTAGTCAGAGATTTTACCAAGGCTATTTGCCTTGAGGGTGGTGAATGGGTGCAGTTCCCAGACACAGGAGCAAGTAACTCACAGTTTTTGTTTTGACCTCTTTGCCTTTCTGTTCCCTTTCTCTCCTGGATGATGTACAACACTCTCCTGGTCTGCAGATCCCCCAAGCAGCTCCCTCAGAGAGCTTTTTGCTCCATTATTTTTAATAAAAGAGTTGAGATTTGCTGACCTACTGCTATGCCATCTTCCTGGAAGTCCTCGACACTGAACATTTAAAGAGGAATAAATGAAACTCTTTACACAGTTACAGCCCACTGAGAAATGTTGCTCTGGTTTGTGATAAGTTCTGTTGGCAGCAACAATCACCATAGAAGTGCTACAGAATGTAAAATCTGTAGCCCAGAAAGAGCCAAAGAAGGTGTTGCTTTTCTGCCTGAGAACCTCTTTCTGTGTCTAAAGACATAGCAGAGTTGCTAAGCTGGTTTTATTTTTACTCACTAACATTACAGCCTAAAGACATTAGACAATAAATCAGATTGAAATGGTCAAGCTGGTTTATCAAGGCCATCATTATTTTAAATCACAGGTCTTCCAGTTATCCAGTGGTGTCCATCAAGGGTCTGACAATCAATTTGTAGTGAATGTTGGTGAAAAGGATGGAACTGAACTTTTCCAAAGATTATTTGGCTAAAAGTAGTACAGGGAACA
This sequence comes from Tolypeutes matacus, assembly GCA_026826555.1. NCBI lineage: Eukaryota > Metazoa > Chordata > Mammalia > Cingulata > Chlamyphoridae > Tolypeutes > Tolypeutes matacus. The sequence goes on from JAKSZT010054562.1 coordinate 3,021,380, forward strand.
ATCCCTAACTTACCTCTTAGAACATTAAGGAAACAAATAGAAGAATTGATTCTCTGGATCAAATTTGGACAATAATACAATTTTTTCGGGTAAAGGACAAATAATAAGAAACTTGGAAAATACAAGTACAATGTACAACCACATTGGAGAATAGTACAACCACATTGGAGAATAGTTTGGCTCCATTATTTTTTGGCTCCATTATTTTTCCATTAATATGTGTATTCTTTGAATCAGCAATTAGACTTCTAGGAATTTAACAGGTATACTTGCATGTTAGCTATTATGGAGTATTGATCTTAAGTTCCTCTGCTTGACAACTCTAAATATGTTTGTTACTGGCAGAAATAGTTTGCTATGGTCAAGAAATTTATATTAATGTTTTCTTATTTCATTGGCTCTGCAGAATTCTGTAACATGCCAAAAGCTTTATTTAGACAATTCTAATATATTCTATACCCATAAATGTTAGAATCACAATTAATCACAGTGATAATTTCTTATAACCTCAGAGTTAAGATATTTGTTTTGCTTTATCTATAATAGCAAAACTGAAAATAAGTTTCTAAAACTTACAAAAGGTATAATATGAAAAAAAGTCATACAAAATTATTTATGCATTATGGTTATTTATGGACTGTATAAAATATGTTATTATTTTACTATGATATGAAACAGTCTCCAAGGTACATTGCTAAGTAAAAAGCAACTTGTGGGAAGCAGGTGTGGCTTAACCATTTGGGCACCCACCTACCACATGGGAGGTCCCAGGTTTGGATCCTGGTGCCTCCTTAAAGAAGATGAGCAGACGCCGTCCTCACCACAAGGAGGTGGACGCCCCCCCACCCCCCGCCGCCCCCGCAGCAAGGAGCTAGATGCCACACCCGCCACAACAAACTAGATGCCACTCCCACTGCAATGAACTAGATGCCGTCCCTGCCGCAACGAACTTGACACTGCCCCCACCGCAAGGAGCAGTTGCCACAAGCCAGTAGACACTGCAGTCCGCAGTGAGAGGGTGTGGCTCACGCCATTTGGTACTTGTCTCTCATGTGGGAGGTCTGGGTTCAGCTCCCAGTGCCTCTTGGAAAAGGCAAGCAAACAATAAGCAGACAGATGAGAGAACCATCTGGGCAGCGGGGGGATAAATAAGAAAAATAATGTAAATAAATAAATCTTTAAAAAAAAAAAAAAGCAGCTTGTAGGACAGTGTGTATGTATGAGCCAATTTGGGTTAAAAATGTGATCTGACAGTTAATTCTTAGTGAAAGTTGGTGAATATGTAAATATTAATGTGCTTGAAAATTCATAGAGTACATCTGAAGGATTCATGAGATACATAATGTTTGCATCTGGGAGAGGAGGAAGGTCTGGGGTGACTTTTTATTTTTATACTTATTTGTATCTTCTGTGTCTTTTTTTTTAATTTAGAAGAAAAAAAGATAGTTTCATCTTAGTGAAGGATAGCCACAGAAGAAGATCGCTGGAATCATTCCACACAAACCTCAGAGTGTAGGAGGACAGGTTTAGAAAAGTTCCTGCAAAAGATGGGCATGATTCTGTGACAGGAGATGCTATAAAAAATGAGGTTCAACCTTGAAGACATCATATGGAGTGAAATAATCTGGACACAAAAGAACAAATATTGTATGATCTTACTGACACAAAATAATTGCTATAAGCAAATTCATAGAGTCAGAAACTAGAATATAGGTAACCAGGGGCCAGGGTAGGGGTAGGGAATTGGGAGTTATTCCTTATATTTTACAGAGTTTCTATTTGGGTTGATGGAAAAGTTTTGGTAATGGATGGTGGTGGTGATAGTAGCACAATATTAAGAATGTAATTAACTGCACTGAATTATATATTTGAATGTGGTTAAAGGGGGATATTTTTTGGCTGTTTGTATGTTACTAGAATAAATTTTTTTTTAATGTGGTTCAAGTAGGATGGGACTCTTTGCACAATACAATTCTAACTTTTTAGTCACAAATGATCCAGATTAAAAAGCAGGTAAAGTGGAAGGTGTCTTTTCTAGAGAACTCTCTGATATACTCAAATTTTAAAAGGGAATGAACTAAAGATGAAGAGATGAAAACACATCAAAAGTTAATGTTAGAGAGTGGCACATAACTGCATAAAGGGTGTCACAAAGAGTTGTACCATCAAGGCTGGTAAAAATGTAAGAACAATGATTGAATGTATTCCATGGATCAAGCATTAAGCTTTGCTGTGCTTAATGCTTTGCATGGATCATGTCACTGAATATGTTTTTCTTTATTAGAGAAGATGTGGTTTACAGAAAAATCATGCATAAAATAACAGATTTTCCCATATATTACCCCACCATCAACACCTTGCAGTGGTGTGGAACGTGTTAAAATTGGTGATAGCACATTTTTATAATTGTACTATTAATTAAAGTCCATGGTTTAATTTAGGCTTCACTGTTTGTATAATCTAGTTCCATGGATTTTTTTTTTTAAAGTTATTCTGTTACCATATATAAAATCTAACATTTCCCCCCTTTTATTCATATTCAGATATATATTTCAGTGCTATTAATTGTGTTCACAATGTTGTGCTTCCATAGCCCATCCATTAGCAAAATATTTCCATCATTCCACATAGGAACCCTGTACATTTTAAGCCTTAAGTTCCCATTACCTACCCCCACCCCATCCCCTGGTTACCTATATTCTAGATTCTGACTCTATGAGTTTGCTTATTATAATTGTTTCAAATCAGTGAGAACATAATTTGTCCTTTTGTGTCTGGTTTATTTCACTCAACATGATGTCTTCTAGGTTCATGTATGTTCTTGCATGTGTCAGGTCTTCATTCCTTTTTTACAGCTGAATAATATTCATTGTGTGTATATACCACATTTTATTTATCCATTCATTGGTTGAGGGACACTTGGGTTGCTTCCATCTTTTGGCAGTTGTGAATAATGCCGCTGTGAATAAAGGTATGCAAATATCTGTTCAAGCCCCTTCTTTCAATTCTTTTGGGTATATACCTAGTAGTGGGATTGTTGGGTCATATGGTAGTTATATATTTAGCTTTCTGAGGAACTGCCAAATTGTCTTTCACAACAGCTGCATAATTTTATATTTCCATCAGGAATGAATGAGTGTTCCTATTTCTCTGCATCCTCTCCAATACTTATTTTCCTTTTTTTAAAAATAGCAGCCATACTAATGTTATGAAATGGTATCTCATTGTGGTATTGACTTGCATCTCCCTGATGGCTAATGATGTTGATCATCGTTTTATTTGCTTTCTGGCCATCTGTATGTCTTCTTTGGAGAGATGGTTGTTCAAGTTTTTGCCCATTTTTAATATGGTTGTCTTTTTTATTGTTAAGTTGTAGGATTTCTTTATGTATTCTGGATATTAAATGCTTATTAAATGTGTGGTTTCCAAATATTTCTCCCATTGAATAGGTTGTCTTTCAATGACATTTTTATGATAAAGTCCTTTGATACATAAAAGTTTTTTAAGTTTTATGTCTTATCTAGTTTTTCTTCAGGTGCTTGTGCTTTGGGTATTAAGTCTAAGAAACATTTGCCTAACGCAAGGTCCTGTAGCTGCTTCCCTATGTTTTCTTCTAGGAGTTTGATAGTTCTAGCTCTTATATTTAGGTCTTTGATCCATTTTGAGTTGATTTTTGTATATTGTGGGAGGTAGGGGTCCTTTTTTTTTTTTTTTTTTCAAATGGAGATCTAGTTTTCCTAGTACCATTTGTTGAAGAGACTCTTTTTCCCCCAATTGTATGGTCTTTGCCACCTTGTCCAAAATCAGTTGGCCATAAATGTAAGGGTTGATTTCTGAGCTCTCAATTCTATTCCACTGGTCTATATGTCTGTCCTTGTGCCAGTGCCATGCCATTTTGATTACTGTGGCTTTGAAATACGTTTTAAGAATAAGAAGTGTGATTCATCTAACTTCATTCTCCTTTTTCAGGATGGCTTTAGCCATATGGGACCCTTTACCCTTCCATATAAATTTGATGATTGGCTTTTTCATTTTTGTGAAGAAGGTTGTTGGAATTTTGATCGGGGTTGCTTTGGATATATAAATTGCTTTGGGTAGTATTAACATCTTAATGATATTTAATCTTCCAATCAATGAACATGGAATAGACTTCCATTTATTTAGGTCTTTTAAAATTTCTTTTTAGCAGTGTTTTGTAGTTTTCTGTGTGCAAGTCCTTTACATCCTTAGATTTAGCCATTGAATTTGATTCTTTTGTTTGCTACTGTGTTGAGAATTTTATTCTTGATTTCTTCTTCTAATTGTTGTTTGCTTGTGTATATAATCACTTCTGGGTTTGGGCTGTTGATCTTGTATCCCACCACTTTCCTGAATTCATATATTAGGTCTAGGAGCTTTATTGTGGGTTTTTCAGGATCTTCTGTATATAAGATCATGACATCTGCAAATAGGGAAAGTTTCATGTATTCCTTTCCAATTTGGATGTATTTTATTTCTTTTTCTTGCCTAATTGTTTTGGCATGAATTTTCAGTACAATGTTAAATAACAGTGGTGACAGTGGGCATCCTTGTCTTGTTCCTGATCTAAGAGGGAAAGCTTCCAGTCTTTCACCATTATATAGGATGTTAGCTGTGAACTTTTTATATATGAACTTTATCATGTTGAGGAAGTTTCTTTCTATTGCTAGTGTTCTAAGTGTATTTATCAAGAAAGGATGCTGTATTTTGTCAAATGCTTTTTCTCCACTAATTGAGATGATCTTGTGTTTTTTCCCTTCATTTTGTTAATTTTATATATTACATTAATTAATTTTCTTATGTTGAACCAGCCTTGCATACCAGGGATAAACCACACTTGATCATGATGTATAATTCTTTTAATATGCTGTGGATTTGTTATGATAGTATTTTGTCGAGAATTTTTGCACCGAGAATTTTTTATAAGAGATAGTGGTCTGTAGTTTTCTTTTCTTGTGGTATCTTTATCTGGTTTTGGTATGAGGGTGATATTGGTTTCGTAAAATGAGTTAGGGATTGTTCCCTCCTCTTTAATTTTTTGGAAGAATTTGAGCAGAATTGGAGTTAATTATTCTTTGCATGTTTGGTCAATTCCTTTGTGAAGCCATCTGGTCCTGGGCTTTTCTTTGTTGGGAGGTTTTGATGACTGACTCAATCTCTTTACTAGTAATTTGTTTGCTGAGAGCTTCTTTTTCTTCTTGAGTCAATGTAGGTAGTTTATGTGTTTCTAAGAATTTGTCCATTTCATCTAGGTTATCTAATTTATTGGCATACTGTTGTTCATAATATCCACTTATAGTCCTTTTTTTCATCTTGTAAAAATAGAAAGAACTTTTTATATAAATCCTTTAATACCACTTCTAGGAACATATCCTAAAGACACATCTTCACAAATAAAAGAAAGCATAAGCACAAGATTATTCATTGTAGCATTGTTTGATTTTACCTCTTTCTTCTTCTTTAATTTAGGTGTTTACGTCTATACATTTCCCTCTCAGCCCTTCCTTCACCTGTATCCCATAAGTTTTTATAAGTTGTGTTCTCATTTTCATTCATCTCACAATATTTACTAATTTCTCTTACAATTTCTTCTTTGACCCACTGATTGTTTAGCCTCCAAACATTTTTGAATTTTCCCCTTTCCCAACTATTACTGATTTCCAGCTTCATTCCATTATGATCTGAGAAAATACTTTGTATAATTTCAGTCTCTTTATATTTATTGAGACCAGCTTTATGACCTAACATTTGCTCTATCCTGGAGAAAGATCCATGAGCACTTGAAAAGAATGTATAGCTTGCCAAGTTAGGATGTAACATTCTGTATATGTCTGTTATGTCTAGCTCATTTATCATATTGTTCCTTGTTCATCTTCTGTTTAGTTTTTCTATTTATTGATGCAAGTGGCATGTTGAAGTCTCCAGCTATTAAGGTAGAGATGTCTATTTCTCCCTTCAGTTTTGCCAAAGTTTGCCTCAGGTATTTTGGGGCACTGTGGTTAGGTGCGCAGATATTTATGACTGTTACTTCACCTGGTGGATTGTTGCTTTTATTAATATATAATGGCTCTCTGCATCTCATAACTTGTTTGCATTTCAAGTCTGTTTTGTCCAGTATTAGTATAGCTACTGCTGTTCCTTTTTGGCTACTGTTTGCAAGAAATATCTTTTTCCAACCTTTCACTTTCAGATGATTTGTATCCCTGAATCTATGATGAGTCTCTTGTAGACAGCATATTGATGGCTCATGTTTTTTAAACCATTCTGTCAGCCTGTATCTTTTTTTAATCTCTTTAGTCATATTGTCTTTCAACTCATTGATTTGATTTAGGAAATTTGTAAGAACCTCATTGATTAGTTGTCTCAAAACCTCATTTGGGGCTTTGATTATTCCTTTGCTTGAGCCATATTTTTCTTTTTCTTAGTATGACTTGTAATTTTTCGCTAATGTCTAGGCATCTGATTATAATGGTGAGTTTACTCTGATGCTCAATTTATCTTTCTTGCATAGGGATTTCTTGGTGGGAGGTTGTATGTTACTGCTGTTCTTTTATTCTTGGTTCAACCTTTTCTAGTTCTTAAGGATTATCCCTGTTTGGTTGCTCAAATCCAGGTTATGGATCCAGTAATGAGTTGCAGACCCGCTTTCAAGGGCCTTACAAAGGAAGGCTGTAAAGGCCTGGGAAAGCCTCTTTTATTTTCCTTTATTTTCCTTGTATGGACTTCCTTGGTCTGCCAATAGACAGCACTCTTTGACAGACCTCTCAGCTCAAACCCTGGTTTGAATGTGTTCACTGTAATCCCTATCTCAACAATGTGACAGAGGATCCTGCCTTAGGACTATTCAGAGCCTCACAAATCAAACTTTCTCAGAAGCTGTTCACCTCCCTTTGCCAGCAGCACCCTCCCTTTCCTGGGTAGGAATTTTTTCCTCTCCCCTCTGTGTCCTCAAAAATCAGTCCTGGTTAGGAGGGAGGGTGTTTGAAGGGGTTGGATCTCTTTAGTCCCTTGTCGGCTCCCAGGGCAAACAATGGTGTGGCCCCACCTGAGCTGGAAGGGCCTGTGGGACACAGCAAATCAAATTTGTTGGCTAAAAGATGAATTAGCCTTAAACTACATCCCTCTCACTCCACTTTCCTGGGGAAATAGACCCCTGTATCCCTGTCTGTCCATAGCCACAACAGACCAGAGGCCTTAGGGCTCAGAGCTATCTGCTCTGAGGGTGAGGGGATGGGAAAAAATGTTTTTGGTTTTTTTTGAGGATTTTTACATCTATATTCATTAGAGATACTGGTCTATAATTTTCTTTTTTCATTGTTTCTTTATCTGGTTTTGGTATTAGTGTGATGTTGGCTTCATAGAATGAGTTTGGTAGCATTCTTTCCTGTCCAGTGTTTTGGAAGAGCTTGAGCAAGATTGGTATTAGATCATCTTTTTTTTTTTTTTTTCAATGTGTTGTCAGTGAGATTACTTTAGTCCTTCTTTGTGGCAGTTCTAGACTTTCCTGGTTTTCTTTTTTTTTTTTTTCCACCGGGAGGTCCTGGGTATCGAACTCAGGTCCCTCCATATGGAAGATGGACGCCCAACCATTTGAGCCACATCTGGTTCCCCCTAGATCATCTTTGATGGTTGGTAGAATTCACCTGTGAAGCCACCTGGTTCTGGGCTGTTCATTTTTGGAAGGTTTTTGGTGACTGTTTCAATCTCTTTACTTGTGATTGGTTTGTTGAGGTCTTCTATTTTTTCTAGGGTTAGTGTAGGTGGTTTGTGTGTTTCTAGGAATTTGTCCAGCTTGTCTACTTTTTTTTTTTTTTTTTTTTTTTTGCATACAGTTGTTCATCGTGTCCTCTTATGACTCTCTTATTTCTGTGGTGTCAGTGGTAATGTCTCTCCTCTCATTTCTGCTTTTATTTATTTGCATCTTCTCTTTCTTTTTCTTAGTCTATGAAAATGTTTGTCGATTTTGTTGATCTTCTTAAAGAACAAACTTTTGGATTTTGTTGATTCTCTCTATTTTTGTTGTTGTTGTTCTTGATTTCATTTATTTCTGCTCTGATCTTTGTTATTTCTGTCCTTTGGCTTGGTTTGGGATGAGTTTGCTCTTCTTTTTCTAGTTTCTCCAGGTTTTCATTTAGGTTTTCGATTTTAGGTCTTTGTTCTAATGTAAGCATTGACGGCTAATTTCCCTTTCACATGGCCTTTGCTCTGTCCCATAGATTTTGATATGTTGTGTTCTACTTTTCCTTCATCTCAAGATATTTGCTGAATTCTCTTGCAATTTCTTCTTTGACCCAGTGATTATGTAAGAGTGTGTGTTTAATCTCCATATATTGAATTTTCTCTTTATCTTCCTGTTATTGATATCTAGTTTCATCCATTATGATCAGAGAAAGTGTTTTATATAATTTCAATCTTTTTAAATTCATTAAGACCTGTCTTTTGATACAACATATGGTCTATCTTGGAGAAGGATCTATGAGTACTTGAAAAGAATGTATAACCTGCTGTTTTGGGTGTAATGCTCTGTAAATATTTGCTAGGTCTTGTGCATTTATCATATTATTCATGCTTTCTGTTTGTTTATTTATTTATCCTCTGTCCATATGTTCTGTCTAGTGCTGAGTGGTGTACTGAAGTCTCCAACTATTATTGTAGAGATGTTCATTTCTGCCTTCAATTTTGCCAGTGTGTGCCTCATGTATTTTGGGGCACCCAGGTTAGGTGCATAAATATTTATTATAGTTATTTCTTCTAAATGAATTACTCCTTTTGTTAATATATAATGTCCTTCTTCATACCTTATAAGAGTTTTGCATTTAAAATCTATTTTGTATATTAGTATCACTACTCCAGATCTTTTTTGGTTACTATTTGCATGGAATATCTTTCTCCAGCCTTTTACTTTCAACCAGGTTGTGCCCTTACTTCTAAGGTGAGTCTCTTGTAGATAGCATATAGATGGCTCATATTTTTTTAGCCATTCTATCAGTCTATGTCTTTTTATTGGGGAGTTCAAGCCATTAACATTCAATGTTCTTACTGTGAAGGTATTATTTCTTTCATCCATTTTATCCTTTGGCTTTCAGTTGTCATATCTTACTATTGTCTGTCTTTTTATCCTTTAATTTACCCTTCCTAATCATCTTCATTTCTAAATTCTTCCCCAAGTCTCTCACCCTTGTTTTTCTTTTCAGTCTGCAGCATTCCCTTTAGTATCTCTTGTAATTCTGGTCTTTTAGTAACATATGTTCTCAGTATTTGTTTGTCTGTAAAGACTTTAAACTCACCCTAATTTTTGAAGGACAGTTTTGCCAGATAAAAAATTCTTCTTTGGCACTTTTTCTCTTTCAGTACCTTAAATACATCATACCACTTTCTTTTCATTAGCACTTAATCTCATTGAGGTTACCTTGTATGTGATCCTTTGCTTTTCTCTTGCTGTTTTCAGAATCCTTTCTTTTTCTCTGTTATTTATTATTCTGAATAGTCTTTGAATAAGTTTATTCAGATTTATTTTATTTGGGGTGCATTGTCCTTTTTGGATACTGATATTTACATCTTTCATAAGGGTTGGGAAGTGTTTGGTCATTATTTCCTCAAATATTCTTTCTGCCCCTTTTCCATTCTCTTCTCCTTCTGGACACGGATAATGTGTATGTTTGTGTGTTTCATGTTATCACTCAATTCCCTGAGACCCTGTTCCATTTTTTCCATTCTTTTCTGTTTCTGTCCTTTAAAGTTTAGATGTTCTGTTCTTTATATTATTAATTCTATCTTTGAGCAATTCAAATCTGCTGTTATGTGTCTCTAATGTATTTTTTTCTTTATCTTTTCTAATGTATTTTTAATCTCATCCATTGTATATTTCATTCCCATAAGCTCTGTTACTTTTATTTGCAGGTTTTCAATTGTTTTTTATTCTCTCCCAGTGTCTTTTTAATATCCTTTATCTCTTTAATCATATTTTCCTTAAATTCTTTGAATTAATTTTGGAGATTTATGTGATTATCATTGATTAATTGTCTTAAATTCTGTATCTCTTCAGGATATTTGGCTTGTTCCTTTGGCTGGGCCATCTCTTCTGGGGTTTCCTAGTATGGCTTATAATTCTTTTGCTGCTGTCTAGGTATCTGAATATATTGGTGAATTTACTCTGATGGTCAATTTCTCTCTCTTGCCTAGTGGTTTTTTTTCATGGCTCTTCTATGATTTTTGGTTCAATTTATTCTAAGTCTTTAAAATTGCCCAGCTTAAATGATCAAAATTGGGTCGGGGACTCAATAATGGAGCACAGATTTTCTAGTAGGAGTTTGGGCTAAGGAGACCTAAAACAGTTTTTCTCCTGTCAGTTTCCCAGCTGGCCAGCAGATCACATTCTTTGGTGAACCTTTCCATGGTGGTGTTTCTTTCCATTTCCACTTGCCTGTGTTTCTGGTCTGACCAGAGCTGAGATTCAAAATGGGCTCTGATGGTCAAATTCACTGAAGAGAAACTACTCTCTACCCTCTGTTGCACTCTCCCTCTTCCCAGCAAGGAAGACATCTGTTTCCCTCTCAGTCAGCTGCAGTGGGCCAAGGGTTTTATCCAGGCTGCGTGCCTTGAGGGTGGGTGTAGGTACCTTCCCTGGCCACCACTGGGGTTTAGTGTTTCATGGTTGTCATTTTGGTTTCTTCATCTCTCTGTCCTTTGCCCTCCTGGGGGTAGCACAGCACTGTCCTGGTCTGCTGAATCCCAAATTAAGTCCCTTGGACAGCTTTTGGCCTTTTCTCCATTGTTTTTATGAAGATTTGAGCCCTGCCTGCTTACTCTAATGCCAACTTCCCAAAACACCTCCTCTTCTTTTTCAATGTAAGCATTTAGAGCTCTCAGTACTTTCTTCGCTGTATCCTGTAAGTTTTGGTATGTTGTATCTTCATTTTCATTCACCTCAAGAAATTTCCTAGTTTCCCTTCTGCTTTCCTCATTAACCCATTGGTTGTTTAAGAGTATGTTGTTTAATTTCCACATATTTGTGAATTTCCCCTTTCTCCCTCTATTGATTTCAACCCTCCCTCTCCCAATATCTGAAGTCAGCAGGCCTTTGTCCCTGCTGACTTTTTTACATTCCTTTTGCTGTCTCAAACTTCTTTTGCCTGGAGGGCAAATTCAGGAAGGACTTTCCCATTTCTGTTTTTCCTATCCAAAACAGGGCCAGGGACCCATGATAGTGATGCAGATCAGTTCCAAAGTACTCTGTGGAGGGGGTCTGGAAGAGTGTCAAAAATTTCTCTGACAGCTCCCCAAAGTTGAGCTTTCATGGCCTGCCCGGCAAATGTAGTCCTTTAGCTAAGTTTCCCCTACAGTTCTGAGTAGGCTCTGCATCTTTAAATCTCCACTGCCTCCACCCTGTCCTGGGAGAGTTCAAACAGTGGATTCCCTCAGAGCCAGGACCCAGTGATCTGAAGTTGCTAATCAAAAGCTGTGATCTGGTATCAGCCATGCACCCCCCTGTTCTTGGGAAAGTTGATTTTTATGACTTTTTTTTTCATCAGCTACTAGCCAGAGACTGGACCCCACGGTGGCCTGCCATGAGAGTGGGAGATGGGTGCCTATAGCTGCTATATGGAGAGAGCAATTTACAGTTATTTACTGTAATTTATCAGCCTCTTCTTCTCACTCTTCCCTGGATGCTGTACAATGTTCTTCTAGCCTCTTGCATTTCAAAACAGTTTTTCCAGACAGTTCCTGCCTGTTTAATAGTTGTTATGGTAGAAGGACTAAGTCCTGGAGCTTCCTACTCTGTCATCTACCCTGGAAGTATCCTCTCATGGAATCTTTATGACCACTCCATGAAGTTGGCATAGTTACTATCATCCTCATTTTCCTGACAAGAAAGTGAAGTACAAAGAGGCTAAAGATTACTTGTCTAAGATAATGCAACGAAGAGGTTGAAGACTGGTCCATGCTCTTAATTATATAACATTATTTTTGTTCTGGTCATCAAAAATATGCCAACAGACAGGAGTTATGGCACTAATCTAGCAAAGAAAAAATTTTAAATTTTAATAGAAGTGTCTATATTAAAAAATTTTAAACCACGGTATAATATAAGATAAGATACTTTTGTTGTTGTCCCTGAGCTCAGTGAGAGAAACATGATGGTCTGGGATCCCCCACTGCTCTTGTGGTCTTGGGCTGCATCAGCCATAATAGAATATAAAGTACATATAAGGAAAATGGTAGACTTGCTGAGCTCAAGAACTACTCACATTGCACTTGGAGCACTGTTTATAAAACACCAAACTTGTAAAAATGAAAAGATGTCCCATCAGTTGCATTAAAGAAAAATTTGAAAAGAAAAAAATGCCTGAAGTCCCACAACTACAATAACTCATTTTAATGTTTTCATGCTATCTTCAAGTAACATTTTCCAAAGCATATGCATTTTTTAAAAATTTATTATTTTTATCAGGTACATGCAAAGCAGGTGCTCAACCACTGAGCTACACCTGCTCCCCAGCATATGATTTTATTGAAATCATAGTATATAAATTATTTTTCATTTTCTTTTTCCACAAACCATCATCTTGATTATCAAGATGAAATTTTTTCTTTCATGTTAATGCACAATAATTTACTAAATTGTCAGGTATTTAGTCTTTTTGAATATTATTTCAATTATAGGAAAATGTTGTTTTGATCAATTGAGAATCTAACATTTGTGGGTAGGATGTATTACAGTTGTCCAAACAAAGCTCCAGGCCAGTTACAGAATTTCTCAGAACCAGTGAAAGGAAAAAGGAGTAATAGAACATTTCTTCTTTATAAGCCAATGTTTTCTGTCAGTGACTTGCACCACGCTTAAGCAAAGACCAAACTGTAGCATTGTCTTTGGTGAAAGAGACAAATTCAAATTTCTTTAGACCAGAATCACTGTAGCAGTGGTGCAAGAAATGAGTGATCCTGGGATGAACTACTGTGATATCTTAGACTAGTCTGTGTAAATCAGTAACTAGCAAAAGCTGAAAAATATTTCATTTTTGAACAAATTCAGCTTGACCCTATTGTTCCCAAAAGCCATACCTTTTCATGTCCACATGGTGAATTTTAATACGAGTCAGCTTAGTTGTCACCATTTTTGTGAAGCTTTTCTCCCTCTTTTCCAGCATAGAACCCTTTAATGCCCTGTAATATTGCTATAATCCTAACATTCACAAATTTGAGTATAAAACTGATTTTCAGAACAAACTATATGAGTTCCCTGAGGCAGGAACCTGCTCACATTCTGGCTCTACCACCTACCAAAACATGTGGCATAAAATGTGATTTGAAAATGTTTGTTTAATGAGCGCTTGTTGGGTGTATTACAGAGTGAACAATGCACATCTATTTCCTCTGTTGTCCTTTGCTCAATAACTTAAATGCTGAGGAATGTGCCTGCCAGTTTTACAGAATGTGTGTACACACACACACACACACACACACACTTGCTGAAAGGAGGGTGAAAAAGATTCTTTGGCCTATATATTCTCCTCTTAGGTAAGGTAGCTGGTGGAGGGGGTTGTAGGGAATGGACATAAGTGAGCCACCCCTAGCACTAAAACAAATCCAGTCACCTCAGGGTTACAGAGCATGCCTCCTGGAAAATATTATTTTATACACATGGAATTCTCTTTATTTTTTAAAGTGTTTTTATACTTCCCACAGTCTCTATACCTTTATTAAAGCTGAAGAGCACGTTTATTCATTTTACCACTCACCGAGCCAAGCTGTTTAAAATGGTTTATCTTCAGAAAGTAAGAAGAGATGTAAGGAAAAGGATCACCAGGGTCTGTGTATTAACAGGAAGGAAGTTCCAGCATGCAGGGAAATTCTTAGCCTTAATGCCAGCTTTTAAAAAAAATTCCTTTATTCCCTTTCCATTTGAATTTCTAAATCGGTCATCATGTCCAGACATCTATTCTTATACTAAGAAGTATACTTGCCCCAATTCTGCCTATCCAGCTTTATTTCACAATTTCCTTTTTCCTAAATAGTCAGCAGCTTTTGAATCCTTTCTTTCCCATAGGAACAAACTCCCAGTCTTTGCCACTTTAGTTTTTCAATTCTCTTATATTAAATAAAAATTGTCTGTTGATAACTCGATTGTCTCAAGACCTTGCAAGTCCAAGCTATTAGCAAGCTTTGGAGGTGTCTAAAACCTCTAATTAGTGACTTCAGGGTTAGATGTTTTCCAGGGGCATCTACTCTTAGGACACGAGGCCTTATTGAACTCCTGTAGAACTAAGATTTAGCATCCTTAGGGGCAGCAACCCGAAGGTTGCAAACATCAGTGCTTGAGGCCAGTCTAACTCCATAAAGGGAACCAGGGCTCTCCAAACTCAAGCCATGTATCTGTAAAAGTTAGCAATGGTACAATACACAGTTATGCCAGGCTCATCAGATAAAGGCCAGCAGCAGCCCAGATCGGAGAAAATCCTCTCCCAAACATTGCTGGATTAACAAGTACTCCAGGTTTTGGGTAGCAATGAATGCTTTCTAAAGGGCAATTACTGGTGGGCTTAATGTCAGTTACTGTCATGATTGTAGAATGATTGAAAAGTTGGATATTCTGAGCACACAGGGAACTTGCATGGATTCTGGGAACATATCATGTTGGAGCAATATCATTACTTTTATTGTCAAGGTTGCTAAACTGGTAGTTAAGAAGAGTTTCCTGAGATATTCTTTGAAATAACTTGAAAAGAAATGGGCTAGATAACAGTAAAATTATTGAGCAACTATACCCATGAAATACTTATTAATGGATCAATTTTAGTTTAGGGGGAGTTCTTTAATGCCAGATTACAGTCAACATTTTTCTAAACTATAACTCAGATATTGGCTGTCCCATTGTTCTTCCTTTTCATCATGCTTGCATACTGACTCGTTACCTCTTAGAATTTCACTAAAGAATCCACTCACATTAGGACATTAGTGAGCAAATTTTATTGAATGTTTCATAACACAGGGGAGAGATTTTACACTGCATACTCTAAAGTTAACAATTTACTCCCTCCATTTGGCTTTTCTGTTTTACTGTCACTTTGCTGCTGTGCCACCACTGAATGTTCTTTTCGTTTCAGTTTTTTTCAACACTTTCTCCAGCATCCCTAGCTTTTGTTTTTCCTCTTGTGTGATGGTTAGGCTAATGTGTCAACTCGGCCAGGTAATTGTGTCCAGGTGTTAGGTCCAGTAAGCACTGAGCTAATTGTAATATAAGAGCATTTATGGACTTCGGTCACCAGCGAGTTTACTGCATGGATGGCTGATTACATCTGCGTCAACCAGGGAGATTACATCAGCAATAGGTGATGCTTTTATTCAATCATTTGAATGCCTTAAAAGGGGAAGTGATTTCAACATTCAGAGAGAATTTCCCAGCTCGTCTTTGGACAGCCACCTTCTCCCAGAAACTCATCAAGGACCTTTCATCGGACTTTCCTCAGAGCCCCTGACTTGCAGCCTATCTGCGGAACCTGGACTTATGCAACCCCATGGTCGCGTGAGAGACTCATAAAATCTTATGTTATTGACAGATATCTCCTGTTGATTCTGTTTCCCGAGAGAACCCAGACTAATACATATTGGTACCAAGAGTAGTTCTTGAGGAACAGAGTCTTAAACATGGGATGTCTGAGGTGGTTCTGGGAGTTTTGTAATTGGCTTTCTACTCTAATTGGACTCAAGGGTACTAATGACACCCTTTCCAATAATGAAGAGGTTGCTAACAGTCCATGGTGTGAGCTGGCAATAGAGATATGCAAAATAGCATCACTGAATTCCCCTACTTCCACGCTTATAAAAGCAAAGATCTGGGTGAGAGTGTTTTCAACGCCTTAACAGAATTTTGTGGAGTCAAAAAGTATAATGATGTTGGCTGACTCCTAGATACTCTGGATACAGTTACAAAAGAAAGAGATGAGCTAAAGTCTTCAAATTTGAACTTAAATGCCGCATGAATGATATGAAAATTTCTATCTGTGCCTTGAAAGAAAATCTTGTCTCCTGTAACCACAGACTTGAGATATCTGAGAATCAAACCCAGACTCTCATTGTATGAGTAGCAAAATTACAGAGGCAACTAAAATCTCAACTTCGCAGGGTTTCTGCAATTAAAGTGAAGGCATTGATTGGAAAGGAGTGGAACCCCGAGGATTGGGATAGAGACATATGGGATGATGATAATATTGGTGGGGACATTGGAACTCTAAATTCTGCTGAGCCGTTACCAGATAAACCTGTGATGGCCTGCCCTGTGGAGACCAGACCTTGTCAGCCTTCTATCATCCAGCCTCCAGCCTGCCCCAGGGAGTCCGGACCTCCTTCCAGCCCTGGGGTGGGTACCAGCCAAACTGAAGCCTGCACTGCCCAGCTTCTGGCCTGCCCCAGAGTCTGGACTTCCTCCCAGCCACCAGGCAGGTACCAGCCAAACTCCAGCATGCACTGCCCAGCCTCCACCCTGCCCTCAGGAATCTGCCTTTGAATCCCTGCCTGAAGAGATTAACCCTATCTCACCAAAAGAAAATGCAAAGGAATGTACCGAGGTCAGTAGCCTGCAAGACATCTCTAATCCTTCTCCTTACCCACCCCCACCACCCCTCTTGTCTTCCAGACCTATTACTAGACTAAAATCACAACAAGCCCCCAAAGGTGAAATACAAAGTGTGACCTATGAGGAAGTAAGCTATACTCTGAAAGAACTGCATGAGTTTTCCAACTTATATAGACAGAAATCAAGGGAATATGTGTGGGAATGGATACTAAGGGTATGGGATAATGGTGGAAGGAATATAAAGTTGGATCAGGCTGAATTTATTGATATGGGCCCACTAAGCAGAAATTCTGGATTCAACGCTGTAGCTTGAGGGGTTAGAAAGGGATCTAACAGTTTGGGTGGCTGAGTGAAACATGGACCAAATGATGGCCTAGCATGTCTGATGTTGAGATGCCCGATTTTCCCTGGTACACAGTAGACAAGGGGATTCAAAGGCTTAGAGAGATCGGAATGCTAGAATGGATTTACCATTTGAGACCTGCCCACCCACCCCAGGAATGTCCAGAGGACACACCTTTAACCAGGACTATGAAGAATAAATTTTTTAAGACTAACTCCATCTTTTCTGAAGAGCTCTGTGGTTGCTCTTCTCTGCAGTCCAGATATTACTGTAGGGAGGGCTGTAATGAAATTGGAATCCTTAAACATTATGGGGATGATCAGATCCCGGTCTGTAAAGGTCAAGTATCGGCAGTTAATCACCAAAGGTAGGCGTGGCTACCGCAATGAAAGACATATTCAAAATAGCACACAGAATAGTCTGAGTCACCTGGAGTTATGGCATTGGCTAATAGACCACAGGGTACCTAGAAGTGAAATACATGGGCAGTCTACTAAATTTCTTCTGGATCTGTTTAAGCAGAAGCGTTCTAGGTGGAGTGAACAAAACCCTAACTCAAATTACAGATGCAGAACATCACGGCCCCTTAACCAATTCCCAGACTTGGGGCAGTTTACAGACCTAGAGCCCCTTGAATGAGGAGAAGGCCAGGTCCCCTTGGGGAAGGATCCTGTTAAACTGCCAAAAATTTATACTGTTAATCTTCCTCCCACCTTTCCCCAGGGAGACCTATGGCCTTTGGCCAGAGTAACTGTGCATTGGGGAAAAGGAAATAATCAGACATTTTGGGGATTATTAGACACTGGCTCAGAAGTCACATTAATTCCAGGAGACCCAAAATGTGACTGTGGTCCAACAATCAGAGTAGGGACTTACGGAGGTCAGGTGATTGATGGGGTTTTAGCTCAGGTCTGTCTCACAGTGGGTACAAAATACCCTTGGCTCACTAACCCTACACGTTATCCAATATTGAACTCCAGCACTACCACAGACCCATTCTGTGGTTATTTCCCCAGTTCCAGAATGCATAATTGGAATAGACATACTCAGTAACTGGCAGAATCCCTACAATGGATCCCTGACTTGTGGAGTGAGGGCTATTATGGTTGAAAAGGCCAAGTGGAAGCCTCTAGAACTGCACCTGCCTAGCAAAATAATAAATCAAAGACAATAACGGATTCCTGGAGGGATTGCAGAGATTAGTGCCACCATCAAGGATTTGAAGGATACAGGGGTGGTGATTCCCACCACATCCCCATTCAACTCTCCTATTTGGCCTGTGCAGAAAACAGATGGCTCTTGGAGGATGACAGTAGATTATCATAAACTTAACCAGGTGGTGACTCCAATTGCAGCTGCTGTCCCAGATGTGGTATCATTGCTTGAGAAAATCAACACATCCCCTGGTACCTGGTATGCAGCTGTTGATCTGGCAAATGCTTTTTTCTCAATTGCCATTAGTAAGGACCACCAGAAACAATTTGCTTTCAGCTGGCAAGGCCAGCAGTATACCTTCACTGTCCTGCCTCAGGGGTATATCAACTCTCCAGCCCTATGTCATAATATTGTCTGCAGGGACCTTGATCGTCTCTCCCTCCCACGAGATATCACACTGGTCCATCATATTGATGATATCATGTTGATAGGACCTACTGAGCAAGAAGTAGCAAAGACTCAAGATTTATTGGTAAGGCATTTGCATGAGAGAGGATGGGAGATAAATCCAACAAAAATACAGGGTCCTTCCACCTCAGTGAAATTTCTAGGTGTCCAGTGGTGTGGGGCCTGTCAAGATATCCCTTCTAAAGTAAAGGGTAAGCTGTTGCACCTGGCCCCTCCTACAACCAAAAAAGAGGCACAATGCTTAGTTGGCCTCTTTGGATTTTGGAGACAGCACATTCCTTATTTGGGTGTGCTACTCTGGCCCATTTACCGAGAGACCAGAAAAGCTGCTAGTTTTGATTGGGGACCAGAACAAGAGGAGGCCCTGCGACAGGTCTAGGCTTCTGTGCAAGCTGCACTACCACTTGGACCATATGATCCAGCATATCCAATGGTGCTTGAAGTTTCAGTGGCAAATAGAGATGCAGTCTGGAGCCTTTGGCAGGCCCCTATAGGGGAATCACAACACAGACCCTTAGGATTTTGGAGCGAAGCCTTGCCATCCTCTGCAGACAACAACTCCCCTTTTGAGAAACAGCTTTTGGCTTGCTACTGGGCCTTAGTAGAGACTGAATGCTTAACCATGGGCCATCAAGTTACCATGAGACCCGAGTTGCCTATCATGAGCTGGGTATTGTCTGACCCACCAAACCATAAAATTGGGTGTGCACAGCAGCACTCCATAATAAAGTGGAAGTGGTATATATGAGATAGGGCTCGAGCAGGTCCTGAAGGCACAAGTAAGTTACCTGAGGAAGTAGCCCAAATGCCCATGGTCACCTCCTCTGCCATGTTACCTTCTCTTTCCCAGTGCACAGCTTTGGCCTCTTGGGGAGTCCCTTATAATTAGTTGGCTGAGGATGAGGAAACTTGGGCCTGGTTTACAGATGGTTCTGCGCGATATGCAGGTACCACTTGAAAGTGGACAGCTGCGACACTGCAGCCCTTTTCTGGGACATCCTTGAAGGATAGCGGTGAGGGCAAATCCTCCCAATGGGCAGAACTTCGAGCAGTGCACCTAGTTGTTCATTTTACTTGGAAGAAGAAATGGCCAGAGGTGCATTTATACACTGATTCATGGGAGTGGAATAGACACATACTCTGGCTATGGGTTTGCATTTCCGGCATGCAATGCTTCTTCCAAAACTACCATCCATGGACTTACCGAATGTCTTATCTACTGCCATGGCATTCCACACAGCATTGCTTCTGATCAAGGAATCCATTTCACAGCAAATGATGTGCAGGAATGGGCACATGCCCATGGAATTCACTGGTCTTACTATGTTCCCCATCACCCTGAAGCAGCCGGATTAACAGAACGGTGCAATGGCCTTTTGAAGACTCAATTATGGCGCCAATTAGGTGGCAATATCTTGCAGGGCTGGGGCAATGTTCTCCAGGAGGCTGTGTATGCTCTGAATCAGTGTCCTCTCTATGGTGCTGTTTCTCCCATAACCAGGATTCATGGGTCCAGGAATCAAGGGGTGGAAATGGGAGTGGCACCACTCACTATTACCCCTAGTGACCCACTAGGAAAATTTTTGCTTCCTGTCCCTGGAACCTTAAGCTCTGCTGGTCTACATGTTTTAGTCCCAAAAGGAGGAGTGCTGCCACCAGGGAACACAACAATGATTCCATTGAACTGGAAGTTAAGACTGCCACCTGGCCATTTTGGGCTCCTCTTACCTGTGAATCAACAGGCAAAGAAGGGAATTACTGTACTGGCTGGGGTGATTGATCCTGACTATCAAGGGGAAATAGGACTACATCTACACAATGGGGGTAAAGAAGAGTTTGCCTAGAATGCAGGAGATCCTCTAGGACATCTCCTAGTACTGCCATGCCCTGTGATTAAAATCAATGGAAAATTGCAACAAACCAATTCAAGCAGGACTAACAATGGCCCAGAATCTTCAGGAATGAAAGTTTGGGTCATCCCACCAGGCAAAGAACCACGGCCTGCTGAAGTGCTTGCTGAAGGTAATGGGAACTTGGAATGGGTAGTGGAAGAAGGTAGTGATAAATATGAACTTCGACCATGTGACCAGTTACAGAAACGAGGACTGTAATAGTCATGAACCCTTCTTCCTTATTTTGAGTATGATTATATATGTACACAAAACAAATTTCTTTGTTTTCTTCCCCAACCTTTTCCCCTATCATAGGAAAAGTTGTATTAATTTCATGTCATAATATTTAAGGATGTCAAGTTTAAGAGTGAATATTACCCAAGGACTTGAACCCTATTCTGTGGGGAATTAATGCATTTCCAGTTGTATGCAGGGGATTTTGAACATTGTTAGGTGGAAATATATATGTATGTTTGTCTGTTATTGTTTTTATTTAGAGACTAAGTATGGGTTAGGGTAATGTATATGGTTGTCAAGTTGACAAAGGGTGGACTGTGATGGTTAGGCTAATGTGTCAACTCAGCCAGGTAATTGTGTCCAGGTGTTAGGTCCAGCAAGCACTGGGCTAATTGTAATACAAGAGCATTTATGGACTTTGATCACCAGCGAGTTTACTGCATGGATGGCTGATTACATCTGCGTCAACCAGGGAGATTACATCAGCAATAGTTGATGCTTTTATCCAATCAGTTGAATGCCTTAAAAGGGGAAGTGATTTCAACATTCAGAGAGAATTTCCCAGCTTGTCTTTAGATGCCAACTTCTCCCAGAAACTCATCAAGGACCTATCATTGGACTTTCATCAGAGTCCCTGGCTTGCAGCCTATCTGCAGAACCTGGACTTGTGCATCCCCATGGACGCGTGAGAGACTCTTATAAAATCTTGTATTATTGACAGATATCTCCTGTTGATTCTGTTTCCCAAGAGAACCCTGACTAATACATCTTGCCTCCAATTTCTCCAGGCATTTCGAATTCTTTTTTCCCCCCATTTACAATGCAGAGTAGTTAAACTTGAGACTACTTTCTATTTCTAGTTCTCAGTTCCAAACTTATATATCCAAATCCATTAAGACAAATACTTGAAAAAAATAGAACTTTCCACTTTAACAGGATATGTCCTCTTTGGATGGCAGGCAGGATCATACATAGGTAGATTTCTATTACAATAGTGATTCAGATGACAAAAACCTAGAACATGTATAGAACATAGTGACAAGGGTGGTGAGGAACTCAAAACCATGTTGTTCTGGTTATCTACTGCTGTGTAACAAACAACCCAAAACGTAGTAGCCTAAAGCAACAATTTTTAATTTTTTCCATGGTTCTGAGGGTTGACTGGGCTCATCTGGGCAGTGCTCTCTTGGAGTGTCTCATGCAGTTGCAGTCAGATAATGACTAGGACTGGGGTGGTTGGAAGGCTCAACTAAGCTGGACGTTCAAGGTGCTTCTTCACTCATATGTCTGGTACCTCAGTGCTCCTCCATACACGTCTTTCTTCAGAAGAATAGCTAAGGGTGGCCCAGACTTTGTCTGGTGGCTCTGGTCTTTAAGAGGATTGTGCGGGGAGCTACTCTTCCAAAAGACCCAGCCAGAAACCGCAAGACTATTTATAACTTATCCTCAAATGTCTAAGAATTTCATTTTCATTGCATTCTATTGGTCTAGGTGAGTCATTAAATCCAGTTCAGATTCAAGGAGAGAAGATTAGACTACACCTTTTCAGGTGAGGAGCAGCATGCATGTACATGAAGGGCAGGAACTGATGGTGCCATCGTTGACTTTTTCCCACAGACTTCCCTCTGGCCACTGCAATTCACATACCTTCAATATACAAGAACCATTCATTCTCTCCCCAAATCCCTCAGGTCCCCTCCTATTTCAGCATTGGCTCAGAGTCTAGGATCTAATCATCTGATCAGGTTCAGGCACTATGCCTTGGGTATGGTTCATCCTAATTTGAACACCCTGAGCCAAAGAGACAAGTTTATCTGTCCCCCAGGCACTTAAGATACAGTGGTGATGCAGGGATAGGATAACTGCAATAAACATTCCTGTAGTAGTAGTAGTAGTAGCTTGTCCATAGCAATTCGGAAGTCCATTCAGTGCACATGTCACCTGTTCCTTTAAACAGGCTCAATCCAGCTTCCTGGAATGGGTCTTGGCTGTCAGCTCTGAGTCATCCTTCCTTTTCCACAAGAAATGGCTCACATTTGCAACTGGGTGGTGTTCTAAACCTGATTCTTCATAGAAGTTTGGGGGGTCCAAAGGCTTATTTTTTTATTCATATGCATATAAATTGAATTATATTGCATATAGTTTTCTATATCTTGTTCTTTACCATTTTACCACCAGTGCATGAGAGTTCTTGATGCTTCATATCTTCATCAATCCTTTGTATGGTCAGACTTAAAATTTTCTGAATCTAGGGGTACAAAATGGTATTACATTATGGGGTTAATTTGTACTTTTCTGATGATCATGAATAGTAATGAGTTTGAACATCTAATTTTATGTTTCTAAGTCATTCATATTTCTTGTTGAAATGCGTGTTTATGACTTTTGCTTATCTTATGGGGTTGATTCAATAGAGTTTTAGGAATTCTTTAAGTATTCTGTATTATAATCCTTTTTAGGGTCTTTGTGTTGAAAATACCTTTCCAGGCTTGTGGCTTATCTTTTCATTTTCTTTATCATGTTACCTGAATAGAAGTTCTTATGTTTAATGTATTCACATGTGACAGTTAATTCCTTTATGACTCTGTTTTTTGTTTCTTGTTTAAGAAATTCCTCATCCTGAGGTCATAAAGATAGTCTTTATTTTCCTTGAAAAGTTTTATAGTTTTGATTTGCATATCAAAGTCATGAATCCATAACTATGGTGTAAATTAAGGATCAGTTTTCATTTCTTCAATATGGATAATCTATTTTTCCAGGCTCATTTATTATTTGTCCTTTCAACACTAATCTACAATGTCAGCTCTGCCTTAACACAGGTTTCAATATATTTATTTGTCTATTTTTGAGCTCTATTCTGTTAGATATCTTTGACAATACCATATTGGTCTCTGTGATTGATAAATACCACATCATTTTAATTGCTATGTCTTTATAATAAATCTTGATATCTAGTAGGGCAAGTCCCATAGCCTGGTTCTTTAGACAGCTTTGACTGTCCTTGACCTTTTGTTCTTAAATACAAATTTTAGGATCAGCATGTCAGTTTCCATAAATACAAAACAAAACAAACCACCCCATTCATATTTTGATTGGAATTTCAGACTTTATTGCATTATCAATGTCACTCAGCCTCATGTCCTCATTTTCTTCCTTACTCAATTTAGATTCTGTGTATAATTACTTCCTTGACTCTCTTCTTTATATGTGCACCACATAACTGCTTACTCTGTTCCTGTGTCCAATCAGCTAAAATTGCTGGAGAAAATAAAAATAACTATACTAAGTGGTTTCATTTAAAATTCATAACCAAAAATCTTAAATAGGCACTCAAAATTATCTAACCATTTTATTACACTTACTATTCTACAAAATTATCTCTATCATACCTTTCCCTCTTCTCAAACCTTTACCTGCTTTCCTCACTGTCAGCTGATGATCTTGTCTCACACTTCTTGAGAACATCAGTGCGAAGAGCAGAAACTCCGTATTATCCTGTCTCCAAATCTACCTACCACATTAGTACCCACAGTTTCTGCCTTCCCCGATGTTACTAAGATGAAACTCACTGCTCCATTTGAAGGCCAACTCCTTCACTTGTGTTCTGGATCTCATCCCCTCTCATCTTTTCAAGATGTCTCCTTTGGCATTTTCTCTCTTCTACATCATCAGTTTTTACTTTCCACTGACTAGTTTCCATCAGCATAAAAACAGGCTCTAGTGATCAAACTAACAAATAAGTAAAACCTCTTTGGATGGCCCTTTCAGAAAATATTCCAGGGGGATGGTATGATTTGTGGTTGTGAACTTAAACTTGGTTGAAATTTTATCTCTGTCACTTACTAGCATTGTGAACCTGGGCAATTTAGGTAACTTCTCTTTGTCTCAGTTCATCTGTAAAATGGGGATAACAGAATATGCCTCATATAGAAATGTGAGGATTAAATGATTTACTATATGTTAAAACTCTTAGGACAATTTGTGTGTAAGCACAATGTAAGTATTTCCTATTTTTCTTCTCTTGTAATTATTTTTCCCTTTGTTAACAAAAGCCCTTGCAAGAATTGTCTAAATAAGCTACTATCAATGATTCCTTACCTTACATCCTCTTCAAAACCAACTCCATTCAAGCCTCCTCCCTTCCATTCATTTGACAGGGACTTTTCTGTCAAAGTCACCAATGATGTTCATGTTGCCAAATCCAATGGTTATTATTATTATTATTATTATTATTTAATGTGTTCACCTTAGGACATCTCAGCAGCAATCAACAGTTGATCTTATTTTTGAAATGCTTTCTCTTCTTGGTCTCTGTTACATGGCTCTTCTCAATTTCCTCCTAAATCAAAGGGTCCCTTTTTAATTTTATTTGCTGGCTCAACCTCTATTGCTTGACTTTTAAATATTGGTGTGCACAACAGTTTAGTCCTCCTATGTCTTTCCTTCTCCATCCCTATACTATTATTAATTAACCTTATTCAGTCATATGACTGCAAATACCATCTTTATGCTGATGTCAAAATCCCCAACCCTTACTTTTCCCTTGTATCCCAAATTTGTAAATTTAAATCCTATTTGTCATCCACTTGGATATCCCAAACTTAACATGGCCAAATCAGAACTCTTGATGTATCCTATTCCAAACCTGTTACATTTATTCTTTCCTATTTCAGTAAATGGCACCATTATCCATTCATAAATCAGGAGTTATTCTGGTTTTCTTTCTCTTTGCCACCTCCACATCTATATCTAATCAGTTCTTCCTCCGAAAGACATTGCAGGCCTTTTTCTTTCTTTCCTACCTTCCTTGTCCAAACCATCATCAGGTCTTGACAGGATGACTGCAACAGCCTCCTAATCAGATTGCCATCTTCCATTCCCAGTACCTCCTGCCACCCATGAAGCCAATCTTTTTTTTTTTTTTTTTTTTTTTTTTAACATAAATTATGCCATGAAACCCTGCTGCCTAAAATTTCTCAGTTGTTTCTTCCTTCAGAATAAAATCCAAACTCCCTATTTTGGCTTATATAAGCCCTCCCTGATCTGTATACTTCTTTAACCTCCTCTCCTACCAAAACCCTCCTCTGAACCCCATCTCCCACCCTCCCTTCCAGGCAGCTGTAGCTACATTGGCCATGTTTTGTTTCTCAAATGTGCAAAGCTTGCTCCTGTCTTAGCACTTTTCAACTTGCTGTTTCCTCTGCCTAGAATGCTTTTTTCTCTTCCTTTTCTACTCATGAAGACTCATTGACATTCACATCTTAGCCTGACCACTCAGTCTAAAGCTACCCTGTCCAGTATGATAGCCACTAGCCACACGTGGCTATGTACACTGAAGTTTAAATTAATTAAAATTAAATAAAATTAAAAATTGGGTTCCTCAATTGGACTAGCTGCATTTTGAGTGTGGCTAGTGGGTACCATATTAGACAACACAGATTTGGAACTGTTCTATCATCACAGAAAGTTCTATTGGACAGCACTGGTCTAGAATAGCCACACTCTGCCATTTCTAATCATATGTTCTATCATATCCCCCTTTGAATTTTTTCTTAAGGAGATACCAGGGATTGAACTTGGGACCTCATACATGGGAAGCAGGTGCTCAGCCACCGAGCTACACCCACTCTCCTCACCTTTGAATTTTTATCATAGTGCTTATTGCTACCTGATTTTTTTAATGTTTACATATTTGTTTGACTATTTTCTATCTTTCCATATCAGAATGCAAACTCCATGGAAGCAGCTTCTGCTTCACCAATTGATTCAATACCTAGAACAGTGCCCAACACCACTGAGCTCAATAAATTTTTTTTAAATGATGGCTGAACAGACATTAAAAATCTTTGGTCTGAGAAGAGATCTGATTACCCAGACATAGTGTACTCATTTTTACATTGTTCATGGATATTAGTTGTGGTGTATTCATAGTGAGGGATGCAGTAATGACCAATATTTTGAGATTGGTGGACTTCCACAGAAGGGAACTGTACTGAGACTGGGTCGTTACATGTTTATGTCAGCTGTGGAGGATTATGAACCACCAGAAGACCTGATCAGAATATTTAAAAGTTTAAAAATTAGAGAACACATGTGAGCCATTGTTGAGAAATTACAGACTTTATGTGTGAGTTTAGTTGCTTTGGAACTAGTCTGCCTCATGTTTTCATGGATGTTCATTGCAATATTGCTTATGATAGCAAACAGTTGGAAACAACCTAAATGCTCACCAATATGAGACTAGCTAAATACATTATGTACTTTCATAACAATGTAACACTGTGGAAAGATAAAATGGTTAAACTAGATCTCGATTTATCAGTGTGAATACATCTCAGAAATCTAATAATGAGTTCATAAGAGCAAGTTGTAGATGAATAATATGGCATAAAATTTTATGTAAATTAAAAAAAACATGAAAGTAGCCTCTATGGCCACATATATGAGTAGTGAAAGTACAAAAACATTGATGGTAAGGACATAAACCTAAATGGATACTTCTAGGGCTAGAATGTGGGCAATGGGATCAGGGAGAGGTACAATAGGCTTCAGTCATAGCTGCAATTTTTATTTCCTTAAAATATTTGGAATCCAACATGATAATATATTAACACTTCAAAAATCAGTGTGCTGTTATTCTTTCGGTTTTTTATCTATTTAAAACATTTCATAATTTAAAAAAGAAAACAACAATAAACTAAGCAATATTATCTCAAGTGATGACATGTCACATCAATTCAACAGTATTTATTGAGAACTGGGTGTTGAGGGCTATAGAGAATACATGTAAGACATGGGCCTTGCTCCTCAGAAGCCTGCTGTCTTAGTTAAGATGATAAAAATGCATCCTCAAATGAAATAGTTAAATCATGCAAGGTAGCATATGGTTCAAATGCATATGTATATATATCAAAATGAGGAATACAATTAAGACCTATAGAAGCCTGGAGATCAGAGTCCCTGGAGCAGCTGGAGAAGACCTACTAGTGGAAAGAGAACTTAAAGTATAAATTTGGATAGGCAGAAGGGAGGTTAAGGACATTCCAGACAGGGGAAGTGTCATATACCTAGGCTTGAAAGGGATTAGTAAAAACCATCCTGTAGAAGTAGAGTTTTTTGGATACAAAGTTGCTTAGGTGGTGTGTGGGGTCCTGAGATCCTTTAATGCCAAGTCTAGGAATTTAGACTTTATCTAATGGATAAGTGGGGAACCCTTGACAGGCATGAAGAGTTGGAATGATGTGATTGATTTTTAAAAAATATTAATCTCATAGTGGTGTGCAGGGTAGAGTTGAATGAGGAAAAGCTAGAAATAGGGAAGTCAGCTAGAGGTTTCAACAATCTAATGGAAGACGGGGACCTCAGATGAGGTGGTAGTAATGGCAATGGAGAAAAGAAAGAATTAACATCTCCCAACAGGGTCGGTATTATTGGCCACATTTTACAAAGGTAAGAGAAGATAAGTAATGTGTCCAAACTTCTCATAGCTATTAACTACCAGAGCCAGGATTCAAGTCTAGGTCTTTTTTTACTCCAAAGTTTATGCTGAAAGTTTGAAAATGAGATCAAAAGATCTTGAGGAGTAATTGGATTTAGAAGATGCGTGGGAAGGAAGGATAAAAGAACAATGAGGTTTAGAATGCCAGTAGAGTGGCTGATGGAAACTGGAAATTTGCAAGAGTAAGCTGGTTTGGTAGGGAACAAAATGAGTTCAGTGTGGAAGATGGAATTTTTGAGTTGATGGAGGGGCTGTCCTATTGCAGATTGTCTGTAGGCTCTTTTGTTGGAGCTCTAGAAGTTTAAGGTCTCGGATATAGAGTGTTGAAATTCATCAGAATAGACTTGGTAATTAAAGCCTGAAGATAGCAGTCCCGAGATGGAATGAGTGGAAATAAAGAGAAGAGCAGAGTGATTTGAGGAACACTCATTTAGACTTTTCACTTGGTAAACTAGAAGTGCTAACAAAGAAGGCAGTAGAAGAGTGATCAGATAGAGGAGAAAAACTGGGTTTGTTTTGTGCCTCTGAAGCCAGCTCATTGAGAGTAGTTTTTTTTTTTTTTTTTAAGATTTATTTATTTACTTTTTAAATCCATTTTTACCCCCTCCCCCCACTTTTTGCTGTTTTTGTGTCCATTTTCTGGGCAATTCTCTGTGTCTGTTTCCTGCCCTCTCTTCTCATCCTTCTCCTCCTATCTTCACTGGGATTTGATCCTGGGAACCTCCGATGTGGGAGAGAGGCGTCCTACCGCCTGCGCCATGTTAGTTCCTGGTTTCTCAGTGCGTTTCGTCTTGGCTCTCCCTTGTGTCACTCTCCTGTTACATCACCATCTTGTTACGTGGCTTGGTGGAGACTGACAGCGCACCTGCACACAGGGCCTGACAGCCCACGTGTCTTCTATGTTTTTCTTTATTTTTACCGAGGTCCTGGGGATCGAGCCCAGGTCCCTCCATATGGGAGACGGACACCCAACCATTTGAGCCACATCCGCCCCCTGAGAGTAGTTTTAAGAAAGAACAATGTGGTTAAAAATATTAAAACACAATAGTGTTTGTTAAAGAGATGACAACTGGCACAGAATGGTTATAATATTCTGTGATTCTGTGAAAAAGCCATGGGATTAAGAAGACATATTCTAGAAAGTGTAGTTACCAGACTTGTAGATTTCACAGATCAGTAATATTTCAAGTAACATTTTGGGGAACTAAATAAAACCATTAAAAATAACACAATCTCCTAAAAACCTCATTTTAATAAAGGAAAAAACCTTTTAACATAAAGTTAGCAAGCTGTCATTTTAGGAAAAAGGATAATCAGTCCTAAGGGCAATACTTTTTATGTGAACTGGTGAAAACTCTAACCCTGACTGGAGCAGATTTGAGAACTTGCATTTGGGAACCATTGGACCAGTATATGTGGTACCTGCTGTGACTCACATTCCCAGTAAATCTGGTGTATTATTGTTTTTAAAACAAACTTTTGTTTATAAAGCATCTTTCTTCAGAGCACCAAAAAGGAGGTTTCAGAATGTTTAGTAGGCACACATAATGAAGGCAGATTAAAATTAATCAAGTGTTGGCAGGTACTTGGGGAAATATTTTTCCTGTGAGAGCAGCACTCTGTGTTGAGGAGAGAGTGAAACTGTAGAAGTAATAATAGTTTGCTCTATCAAATCATAATCAAATGATCACACATAGCCAGGAGAAAAACATGGACTCTTTATTCCTTGACATCTCAAACTATATTTGGTTCCCAACAAGAATCCAAGAGCCCGATAATTCTCCTGGCCCAGTTATCCTGGTTTTGATATAAAGATCACTCTAACTCCTTGGGGTTAATCCTGAAATACTATGATTTGCTACCTTCTTCTTTTTTCCTCTGCCTGCCACAACCAAAATGGTGTATTGGAAGGAGAGCTTGACCTGATTGCCAAAGTCATAGGAACTGGGCAAACCCAGAATTGGGCAGATCTTAAGGCTTGGGGGGTGGAGTGGAGCCAGATCAGATTCAGAAATAAAGAATTAAAAGAAAAAAAAATAAATAAATAAAAATAAAGAATTAAAAGGCACTATGCTGTGATCTGCTGCGACACTGGTTCAAGTGGCGTGTTTCTATATGGAACCTGAAGGTTTATTATACAAAATAAGTATTTCTGCTGGTGTAGGAAAAAAAGAATAAAAAACTAATTATGCAGGCTCAACTAACAACAAAAAATGTATTATGCATTAAAATCTGTTTCCATTTTTTAAATAAATAGCTCTTAGGCAGACACTGAAATTAACAGATTTCAGTGCCAAAAAAGATCAACATTTCCTACCCACTCACCACAAAATATTATCCTTTATCTATAGCATATGTTTCTATTAGCTCTGCAATTATACATGGTAGTCATTTTTTCACAAACTTTTCTCTTAATATTGAAAATACTGTCTTTGGTCAAATTTCTTCATTTGTATGACCCACAAGAGGAGGGTATTTCTCAGTTCTAGGAATAAGCTTCTGCAGGTCAAAATAGCACTGTGATGATGCTAACGAAACCACCAAGATGATAAACATTTCCCCAGAAAGTATTTTTTGTCATTAGTCCCTAAGGAAAAAAAAACTACACTTATAAAACATGTTTTAAAAAGCCACTACTTATTTTTTTCCTTTTATTGTGAAATAGAAAATATATACAGAAAAATACATGCAACATGTGTATGCAGTTTCATGAATAATTATAAGGCAACTACTCGGGTAACTTCCACTCAGGTTAAGATATTGACAATTGCCAGCACCAAAGAAATCTCTGTATATCCCCCCCCCACCATATCCCCATCACAAGATGATAGGTATCTTGAATTTTGAAAAAAATAATTTCTTTGCTTTTCTTTAAAGTAATACAACCTGTTCATGCATTTCTAAACAACATAGTTAAATTAAATTTTTAAAATTTATATCTCTAGTTTCTTTAAGATTTTTCTATTTGTCTTTGAGTCTCAGCAGTTTTACTAAGATATGTTTTGGGGGTTGGTTGCATTTCCTGAAGCTTCTGTTGGTTTTGGAAAATTCTCAGTGATTAGCTCTTCAAATATTGCATCTGCTCCATTCTCTTTCCCCTTATTCTGAACTAAAAATAATACTTATGAGGTTAGCTAGAACAGGAACCCGAGGGGAAGATAAAAGGTGCTGTTGGGAAGCACTAGGGCAATTAAGATAAAACAGTCAGCCTCATGTGAGCCTCCTGCTCATGGTTACCCACCTGTGGCTGTGCTGCAACGGATAGATACCAACAACAGCAGAAAGTCCCACCAATGAGGGAGGAGGCAACCGCCCAAGATCAGATGCCTAAAAACAACAGATATTGAGAAGCTCATTTGTACCTCTCCACTGACCCCATTTAGGCCAGCAGACACACAGAACCAATGAGAATGTTGTTTCCAATCCTTCTTTTGAATACGACAGAACCAATGAGAATGTTGTATTTCCAGTCCTTTTGCATACGACAGTACCAATAAGAATGTTGCAACTTGCAAGTCTTCATTTACATGGAGGAAGGAAGGGAGGGCAGCCTTAACAAAGCTGCATCCCCAGTGTGCGTCTCCCTCTCAAGCACACACACAATGTCCCAAGTGTGTCCTTTTGCTTTACATTAGACTGTTTGCTTGCTAGCTTAAACTGTGGCATGTCGTTGAATTCTTTCTTGCAACATGACCAAGGACTTGGAAGCCTACCTGGCAACATCTTTTGGGGAGCCAGCCAGGACCACTAGTATCACTCTTCTCCACCTGACGAAGACTGGTTAGTCTTGGCCTCTATTCAAAGCTTGTCTGTGCCTTCTTTTGTCTGCCCACCCTCTCCTCACACCACTTCCAGTGGGTTCCTAGATCACTTCCCACTGGACATAACCTTGGTCTACTCAGAGTCCTCTGGCTGCCTCCTCAGAGGTGGCAGGGGTAGTCCCCATGCCATACAGATTTAAGGAGATTCTGGGTGGTGGGTAACACCACCCTTGAGAACTGACTGGGGACATTCCTCAAGTCTTGTAGGAGTCTGCTGGGAGTCCACCAGGCCCTTCTTTTCATCCTCCATTTTAGGTCTTAATGGGTCTCTGAGCCTCCACAGGACATAATCTCAATGTGTTCAGAGTTTTCTGGCTTCCTTCTTGGAGGTGGTGAGGGCTAATCCTGATGCCATGCAGATTTAAGGAGACTTGTCACCACTCTTGGGATCTGACTAAGTATATCTCCTAAGTCACGCAGAAGTCCACTGGAGGTCTCAATGGCTCTTTTACTACCCCCTCCACTTACATGTATTCTTAATGTCTTTCCTTACTTCTCTTTCTGTATTCGCTCTTATAAAAATGTCCTTCTCCTCTGGTATCTCCTCCGGTCCTGAAAAAAATTCCCCCCAGGTGTTGTTGTTTGTAATATTAATGGGTATATCAGTGTCAGAGGAGTTGAGTTTGGACCTGTATGGCCTGTATTAAAGCTAAAAAGGAGCCCTGTTTGTATGTCTGTCCATTTTCATCTCCCCTCAGGGTCTTCAAATCTTTCCTCATCCATTTCCTCAATTGTCCCTTCAATCCCTTCCCTGACCTTCCTTAAAACACCCAACTCAGTGTAGATGGTACTATAACAATGTTTTTCTGGCCTCAGTCCCATAGCTTAGGAGATCTACTAGACCAAGTCCCATATGAGGAGGAAGTATACCACTAAACCCATTAACTATAACAAACTCAGAGAAGTAACTCAAGAAAAGGAAGAGAGCCCAGCCATATTTCAGGGTAGATTAGTATAAGCCATGAAAAAATAAACTCTGGTAAACCCAGACTTCCAAGAAGGTCAAATCCTTCTGACACACTTCATTAGTCAATCAGCCTCTGACATTTGCAGAAAGTAAAAAAAAACTCTCATTGGGCCTCAAACTTCTGTGAACACCCTTCTAGATATACTGCCTTCTCTGTGTTCAATTACTGTGACCAGGCCAGTCATGACCCAGAGAAGCATCCTGTTTCATGACCCAGAGCCCAAGGGGTATGTGTCAGTACTGTCTTCTAGCAGGTTAACCAGCAAAATGGTAACCATAAGTTCTCAGTGGGGCTCCAGGTCACCAATAGCCAATTTGCTGCTACTTTAAACTATCAAGATGGAATTTTCTTTGTGGAAATAAGGCTTACCTCTCTTTACCTCTGCTCTGGGCAGGCTTATGCTCACTAGTGTGCATCACCCCATCCATATCTTATGTACCCACCAACCTAACCCTTCCATTCCCTGTGTTCTCTAGTCAGAGCATAACAAAAAAGGCAGCCCCTCTCTTAACTCCTTTATTCACTGCTCTCAGAACCACCACCACCCTGGGAACTGGCATAAGCAGTTTACTCAAAGTTAAGCAGGTCTTTCACAACCTATCCTTAGAACTTGCTAGTAGCATAGAAGAAGCCAGCCATTAGAAAACAAGTAGATTCTTTTGCAGTTGTAGTTTTGCAAAATTGCAGGACCCTAGACATGCTCATAGCAGCTCAAGGGGAGACCTTATTCCTTAAAGAAGAATGTTGCTTTTAGTTAACTGTTCTGGAGTTGTATTAGATAGTATCTACAATCTGTAAGACCAGGCTAACAAACATCCATGAAAACTCAAAACCCAGTGACTCCTGGCCACTCACTTTCCTGAGGCCTAGCCTTTCCTAGCTCATACCACTTTTAGGTTCACTCTCAAACTTTCTCTTTATTCTCCTAATAGACCCTTGTGTTTTTAAATCCCTAACCCAGTTTATCTCTTCTATGTTAGACACTTTATAAAGCACATTAATGATCATGTGAGTATTCCAGCCAGTTCCAAACCACTATCCCAAGTGCACCTCCCCTTAGCCTCAATAGAATAGCCAGAGAGTTTTACACCCCATCAGGCAGGGACTACTGCCCCTAACCAGCAGGAAGCAGCTACAGAAAAATGACCATTGCCCTTACTAAAGAATAAGGAGAAGTGGATGTGGCTCAAGTGATTAAGCTCCTTCCTACCATAGGGGAGGTCCCAGATTTGGTTTCCAGTGCCTCCTGGAGAAAATGAGCAAGACAGTGAGCTGGCACAACAAGATGATGCAACAAGGAGACTCATAGAGGAAACACAATGAGAGAGACAACAAAGCAGGGAGTGGTGGTGGCTCAAGTGATTAAGTGCCTCTCTCCCACATGGGAGGTCCCAGGTTTGGTTCCCAGTGCCTCCTAAAGAGAAGAGTAGACACAGAGAGCACACAGCAAATAGACACAGAGAGCAGACAGTGAGTGCAAACAACAGGGGGAGGGAGGGGGGGGATAAATAAAATAAATCTTTAAAATAAAAGAATAAGGGTGAAAACTCTCTGAGGAGGAAGTTGAGGCAGGCCAGAACAGGGACCTGAGGGGAAGAAAAAGATGCTGTGGGAAAGTAAATATAAAACAAATTGTGGGAAGATGGTGTCAGATTAGGCAGGCAGGGCTCAACTCTCTCACAAAAACAGTGGAGAAAGAGCCAAAAACTGTTTGAGAGACCTGCTTCACAAATCCCAAGAGGGTGAGGGACAGAGATGAAGAACTCAAAACAACAAACATGAGTTACCAAACTCCCACAGTGATGAGGAAGGGCTCCTCTCCCCCACTCCCAAGATACTGAGTGGGAATAAAACTCCTGGCTCACTGCCGCTGACTGAGAGGGAAACAGACATCTTCCTTCCTGTCAGCTGTTACAAGGGAAAGGGAGGGGGAGTCAGAGGGCTTTTCTTCAGTGAATTTGGCCAGCAGAGCCTGCTTTGAATCTCAGTTCTGGCCAGACCAAAACATCTCCATGAAAAGGCGCAATGATGAGCAACATCTGCTGACTGGTCTGGAAATTGTATGGACAAAAACTGCTTTTAGTTCTCTCTGTACCCTAACTCCTGGGAGAAAATCTATGCCCCATTAGTGGGTCCTTGGCATGATTCTGATAACTTAAGCTGGACAATTTTAAAGACTTAGAATAAATTGAACCAAATATCAAAGAAGAGCTGTAAACAACAACAACAACAACAACAACAACAAAAAAAAAACAACCAAAAAAACAATAGGCAAGAGAGAGAAATTGTCTATCAGAGGAAATTCACCAACATATTCAGGTGCCTAGAATTACAGATGCCAAAAAATTACAAGCCACACAGGGAACTGGAAGAGATGGCACAGCCAAAGGAACAAACCAAATATCCCAAAAAGATACAAGATTTAAGGAAATAAATCAGTGATAATCATGCAGCTCTTCAAAATCAGTTCAAAGAATTTAAAGAAAATATGACTAAAGAGATAAAGAATATGAAGAAGACACTGAGTGAGCATAAAGAACAATTTGAAAGCCTGCAAAGAAAAGTAACAGCGCTTATGGGAATGAAAAACATGATAAGTGAAATTAAAAATATATTAGAGGCACATAAGAGCAGATGTGATATACTCAAAGACAGAATTAGTGATTTCAAAGACAGAACATCTGAACTGGAAAAGACAGGGGAACTGAAAGAAGAGAGAATGGAAAAAATGAGACAGGGTCTCAAGGATTTGAATGACAATGTGAAACACACATATATTTGCGTTATTGGTGTCCCAGAAGAAGAGAATGGAAAAGGGGCAGAAAGAATATTTGAGGAAATAATGACCAAAACTTTGCAACCTTTATGAAAGGCATAAATATCAATATCCAAGAAAGACAATACACCCCAAACAGACTAAATTTGAGTAGACTTATCCCAAGACACCTACTATTCAAAATGACAAAATCAGAGATAAAGAGGATTCTGAAAGCAGCAAGAGAAAAGCAAAGCATCACATACAAGGGAGCCTTGATAATATTAACTGCCAACTTCTCATAAGAAACTATGGAGGACAGAAGAAAGTGTTATGCTGTATTTATGATACTGAAAGAGAAAAACTGCTAGCTAAGAATTCTGTATCTGGCAAAACTGTCTTTAAAATATGAGGGTGACATATATTTTTATGTAGCATTTATGTAATCTAAAGCTTCTTTAAAATAAAAAAAATTAATTGAAAAAAAGAAGAAGAAATGAGGGTGAGTTCAAAGTCTCCATACAAACAAAAACTGATAGACTATGTTACCAAAAGACCAGAATTACAAGAGATATTAAAGGGAGTGCTGCAGCCTGAAAGAAAAAACAAAGGTGAGAGACTTGGAGAAGAGTGTAAAAATGAAGATTATTAGGAAGAGTAAATTAAAGGGTAAAAAGGCAGACGCTAGGATGATATGACCACAGAAAGCCAAAGGACAAAATGGATGATGTAATAATGCCTTTATAGTAATAACATTGAATGTTAATGGCTTAAGTTCCCTGATAAAAATACATAGACTGGTAGAATGGATAAAAAAATATGAGCCATCTATATTTTGTCTATAAGATACTCACCTTAAACACAAGGACACAATCAGGCTGAAAGAGAAAGGTTGGAAAAAGATATCCATGCAAATAGTAACCTAAAAAGAGCTGGAGTAGTGATACCAATTTCAGAAAAAATAGATTTTAGAGGCAAAACTGTTATAAGGGATGAAATAAGTCATTATATATTAATAAAAAGAGTCAATCCACCAAGAAGAAATAACTATACTAAATATTTATGCACCTAACCTGAGTGCACCAAGATACATGAGGCACACACTGGCAAAACTGAAGGGAGAAATAGATGTCTCTTAAATAATAGCTGGAGACTTCAGTGCACCACTCTCAGTATTGGATAGAAAATCTGGACAGAGGATAAAGAAAGAAACAGAGAGCTTGAATAATATGATAAATTAACTAGACCTAACAGACATCTATAGAGCATTCACCCTAAAATGGTAGGATATACATACTTTTCTAGTGCTCATGGATCCTTCTCCAAGAGAGACCATATGTTGGGTCACAAGACAAGTCTCAATAAATTTAAAAAGATTGAAATTATACAAAACACTTTCTCTGTTCACAATGGATTGAAGCTGGAAATAAATAACGGGTGGGAAAAGGGGAAATTCATAAATATATGGAGATTAAACAACACACTTTTAAATAATCAGTGGGTCAAAGAAGAAATTGCAAGACAATTCAGTAATTACCTTGAGATGAATGAAAATGATAGCACAGCATATAAAAACCTATGGGACACCACAAAGGCAGTGCTGAGAGGGAAATTTATAGGCCTCAATTCTTACATTAAAAAAGAAAAAGCACTAAAATGGAAGATCTGACTGCTCATCTGGAGGAAGTAGAAAAAGAACAGCAAACTAATCCCAAACCAAACTGAAGGAAAGAAATAGTAAAGATCAGAGCAGAAATAAATGAAATCGAGAACAAAAAAAAAAAAAAAAAACAATAGAGAGAATCAAACAAAACCAAAAGTTGGTTCTTTGAGAAGATCAACAAAAATTGACAAACCCTTAGCTAGATTGAAAAGGAAAAAAAGAAGATGCAAATAAATAAAATCAGAAATGAGAGGGGGGGGCATTACCACTGACCCCACAGAAATAAGAGATCATAAAAGGATGCTATGAACAACTCTATGCCAAAAACCTAGACAATTTAGATGAGATGGACAACACACGAACCACCTACACTGACCCTAGAAGAAATAGAAGACCTCAACAAACCAATCACAAGTAAAGAGATTGAAACAGTTATCAAAAACCTCCCAAACATGAAAAGCCCAAGACCAGATGGCTTCCCAGGTGAAATACATCCATCATTCAAAGATGTTCTAATACCAAATTTGCTCAAGCTCTTCCAAAAAATTGAACAGGAAAGAATGCTACCAAACTCATTCTATGAAGCCAACATCACCCTAATACCAAAACCAGACAAAGACATGATGAAAAAAGAAAATTGCACCAATATCTCTAATGAATATAGATGCAGAAATCCTCAACAAAATATTTGCAAACGGAATCCAACAGCACATCAAAAGTATTGTACATCATGATCAAGTGGGTTTTATCCCAGGTATGCAAGGGTGGTTCATCACAAGAAAATCAATTAGTGTAATAAACCACATTGATAAATTGAAGAAGAAAAATCACATGATTCTCTCAATTGATGCAGAAAAGGCATTTGACAAAATACAGCATTCTTTCTTGGTAAAAACACTCCAAAAGATAGGAATAGAAGAAAGCTTTCTCAATATGGTAAAGTGCATATAAGAAAATCCTACAGCTAGCTCTGTACTGAATGGTAAAAGACCGAAAGCTTTTCCACTGAGATCACGAGCAAGACAAGAATGCCCACTGTGACCATTGTTATTCAATATTGTGCTAGAAGTTCTAGCTAGAGCAACTGGTCTAAATAAAGAAATAAAAGACACCTAAATAGGAAAGGAAAAAGTAAAACTTTCACTATTCGTTGATGATATGATCCTAAATCTAGAAAATCCTGAAAAGTCCATAACAAAGCTACTAGGATTACTAGACTAGTTCAGTAAAGTGGCAGCAAACAAGATTTATACACAGAAATCAATACTGCTTCTATACACTACTGATGTGCAATCTGAGGAGGAAATCAGAAAAAAAAATCCATTTATAATAGTGACTAAAAGAATCAAATATTTAGGAATAAACTTAACCAAGGACATAAAGGACCTGTATTCAGAAAACTACAAAACATTGCTAAAAGAAACTGCAGAAGAGTTAAATAAATGGAAGGCCATTCCCTGTTCATGGATTGGAAGACTTAATATCATTAAGACTTCAATTTTACCCAAACTGACTTATAGATTCAATACAATCCCAATAGCCTTTATCATGGAAAGGGAAAAGCCAATAATCAAATTTATTTGGAAGGATAAGTGGTCCCAAATAACCAAAAATGTCTTCAAAAAGAAGAATGAAGTTGGAGGACTCTCACTTCCTGACTTTAAAGCATATTAGCTACAGTGGTAAAGACAGCATGGAACTGGCAAAAAGACTGGTTGACCAATGGTACTGAATCAAGAACTCAGAAATAGACCCTCACATCTACAGTTAAGTGATTCTTTGACAAGGCTGTTAAGCCCACACAATTGGGCCAGAACAGTCTATTCAACAAATGGTGATGGGAGAACTGGATAGCCATATCGAAAAGAGAGAAAGAGGACCCCTATCTCACCCCTTATACAAAAATTAACTCAAAATGGATATAGTGCCTAAATTTATAAGTGACAACCATAAAACTCCTAGAAGAAAATGTAGGAAAACATCTTCAAGATCTTGTAGTGGACAGGAGATTATTAAACCGTACACCCAAAGCACGAGCAGCAAAAAGAAAAATAGATAAATGAAACCTCCTAAAAATTAAGCACTTTTGCACCTCACAGGATTTTATCAAAAGGATGAAAAAACAGCCAGCTCATTGGGAGAAAATACTTGGCAATCACATATCTGATAAAGATTTAATATCCATGATATATAAAGAGATCATACAACTCAACAATAAAAAGACAAACTACCCAATTAAAAAATGGGCAAAAGATGGTTAACAGCAATGCTGTAATATTCTTGCATCAATGCCAAAGATGTACTGTGTACAATAGGGGGTATGGAAAAAATATACCAAATGTACACTATGGACCAGGGTTGGTGGTAATAGTCCGAAGATATTATCTCATAATCTGTAACAAATATTTCACCATGGTGTGATATGTTGGTGAAGGAGTGTTGTATGGGAATTCTACACATGTGCATGGTTGTTTTGTAAGTTCACAACCTCTGTAAGAAAAATATATTTTAAAAAATCAGGTGGGTTGGGGGAAAAATACACCAAATGTAACATAGGGACTATAGTTAATAGTAAATTTTTTTTTAACTTTATTTTGTACATTTAATAATTGAAAACATAAGCAATTAAAAACTAAAAAGTAAACACAGATGAAAAAATATATACATTTCTCAATTAAATGTAATGGATACATGTAAATTTTTTTGTTGTTTTGTTTTTTTGTTTTTTTGTTTTTTTTGTGTGTGTGAATCAAACAATATATTACACAATATATTTGGTTCACAGTAATGCATTCATACAGTATTTGTCCTTTTGTGTCTGGCTTGCTTCACTCAACATAAAGTCCTCCAGGTTCATCCATGTTGCCATATGTTTTATGACTTCATTTCTTCTTACAGCTGCATAATATTCCATCGTGTGAATAGACCACAGTTTGTTTATCCACTCATCTGTTGATGGACACCTGGGTTGTTTCCAACTTTTGGCAATGGTGAATAATGTGGCTATGAACATCGGTGTGCAGATGTCTGTTGGTGTCACTGCTCTCAGTTCTTCTGGGTATATACCCAGTAGTGGTATCGCAGGGTCACATGGCAAGTCTATATTCAACTTCTTTAGGAACTGCCAAACAGTCCTCCATAGTGGTTGTACCATCCTTCATTCCCACCAACAGTGAAGAAGTGTTCCTATCTCTCTACATCCTCTCCAACACTTGTAGTTCTCTGTCTTTTTCATAGTGGCCATTATGATAGGTGTGAAATGATATCTCATTGTAGTTTTGGTTTGCATTTCCCTAATCATGAGTGATGTTGAGCATTTCTTCATGTGTTTTTTTGCCATTTGTATTTCTTCTTTGGAGAAATGTCTATTCAAGTCTTTGGCCCATTTTTTAATTGGGTCATTTGTCTTTTTATTGTTGAGTTGTAACATCTCTTTGTATATCCTGGATATTAAACCCTTATCAGATATGTGATTTCCAAATATTTTTTCCCATCGAGTTGGCTGCCTTTTCACCCTTCTGACAAAGTCCTGTGAGGTGCAAAAGTGTTTAATTTTGAGGAGGTCCCATTTATCTACTTTTTCTTTTGTTGCACGTGCTTTGGGTGTGAAGTCCAAGAAACCACCACCTACTACAAGGTCTTGAAGATGTTTCCCTACATTTTCTTCCAGTAGTTTTATGGTCCTGACTTTTATATTTAGATCTTTGATCCATTTTGAGTTGATTCTTGTATAGGGGGTGAGATATATATTCTTTTGGTTATAGATATCCAGTTTTCCCAACACCATTTGTTGAAGAGACTGTTTTTTCCCATCAGCGTGGGCTTGGTAGGTTTGTCAAAAACCAGTTGACTGTATAGGTGAGGGTATATTTCTGGATTCTCAATTCTATTCCACTGATCGATATGTCTATCTTTATGCCAGTACCATGCTGTTTTGACCACTGTAGCTTTGTAATATGTTTCAAGGTCAGGCAGCGAAATTCCTCCCGCATTGCTCTTCTTTTTTAGAATACTTTTGGCTATTCAGGTGCACTTACCCTTCCAGATGAATTTGGTAATTGCCTTCTCTAATTCTGTAAAGTAAGCTGTTGGGATTTTGATTGGTATTGCATTGAATCTATAAATCAGTTTGGGCAAGATTGACATCTTCACGATATTTATTCTTCCAATCCATGAACACGGAATGTCTTCCCATTTGTTTAGGTCTTTTTAAATTTCTTTTAGCATTGTTTTGTAGTTTTCTGCATAAAGGTCCTGTACTTCTTTGGTTAAATTAACTCCTAGGTATTTGAATCTTTTTGTTGCTATTGAAAATGGAATTTTCCTCCTGGTTTCCTCCTCAGATTGTTCAGTACTAGTGTACAAAAACATTACTGATTTTTGTGTGTTGATCTTATATCCTGCCACTTTGCTGAACTTATTTATTAGTTCAAGTAGCTTTGTTGTGGATACTTCAGGATTTTCTAAATACAGGATCATGTCATCCGCAAACAGTGAGAGTTTTACTTCCTCTTTTCCTGTTTGGACACCTTTAATTTTTTTGTTGTCTAATTGCCCTAGCTAGAACTTCTAGTACAATGTTGAATAACAATGGTGACAGTGGGCATCCTTGTCTTGTTCCTGATCTTAGGGGGAAAGCTTTCAACCTTTCCCCATTGAGTATGATGTTGGCTGTGGGTTTTTCATATATGCCTTTTATCATATTGAGGAATTTTCCTTTTATTCCTATCTTTGGAAGTATTTTTATCAAAAAAGGATGTTGGATTTTGTCGAATGCCTTTTCTGCATCTATTGAGATGATCATGTGGTTTTTTTCCTTCAATTTGTTAATGTGGTGTATTACATTGATTGATTTTCTTATGTTGAACCAGCCTTGCATACCAGGAATAAATCCCACTTGGTCGTGATGTATAAGTCTTTTGATATGCTGTTGGATTTGATTTGCAAGTATTTTGTTGAGAATTTTTGCATATATGTTCATGAGAGAGATTGGTCTGTAATTTTCTTTTCTTGTGGAATCTTTATCTGGCTTTGGTATTAGGGTGATGTTGGCTTCATAAAATGTGTTGGGTAATTTTCCCTCCTCTTCAATTTTTTGGAAGAGTTTAAACAGGATTGGTGTTAATTCTTTTCGAAATGCTTGGTAGAACTCACCTGTGAAGCCATCTGGTCCTGGACTTTTCTTTGCTGGGAGATTTTTGATGACGGATTCAATCTCCTTAATTGTGATTGGTTTGTTAAGTTCTTGTATTTCTTGTTGTGTCAGTGTAGGTTGGTTATGAGTTTCTAGAAATTTGTACATTTCATCCAGGTTGTCTAGTTTGTTGGCATATAGTTTCTCATAATATCCTCTTATGATTCTTTTTATTTCTGTGAGGTCATTTGTAATTTCCCCCCTTTCATTTCTGATTGTATTTATTTGCACCTTCTCTCTTTTTTTCTTTGTTAGTCTAGCGAGAGGTTTGTCAATTTTATTGATCTTCTCAAAGAACCAGCTTTTGGTTTTGTTGATTTTCTCTATTGCTTTCTTGTTCTCATTTTCATTTATTTCTGCTCTAATCTTTATTATTTCTTTCCTTCTTTTTGCTTTGGGATTGGTTTGCTGTTCTTTTTCTAGTTTCTCAAGTTGTTCAGTTAAATCTTTGAGTTTAGCTCTTTTTTATTTCTTAATATAGGCATTTAGGGCTATAAATTTCCCTCTCAAGACTGCCTTTGCTGTATCCCATAAGTTTTGATATGTTGTGTTCTCATTTTCATTTGTCTCAATATATTTACTGATTTCACTTGCAATTTCTTCTTTGACCCACTGAATATTTAGGAGTGTGTTGTTCAGTCTCCACACATTTGCAAATTTCCTTTTTTCCTGGCTGTTATTGATTTCTAGTTTCATTCCATTATGATCTGAGATGGTGCTTTGTATAATTTCAATCTTTTTATATTTATTGAGAGCTGAATTGTGACCTAACATGTGGTCTATCCTGGAGAAAGATCCATGGGCACTTGAGAAGAATATATAACCCACTGAGTTTGGATTTAGTGTTCTGTATATGTCTGTTAGGTTTAACTTGTTTATCATATTGTTCAAGTTCTCTGTTTCCTTGTTGATCTTCTGTCTAGTTGTTCTATCTAATGATGTGAGAGGGGTGTTGAAGTCCCCAATGATTATTGTAGAAATGTCTATTTCTCCCTTCAGCTTTGCCAGAGTTTGTCTCATATATTTTGGGGCACCCTGGTTAGGTGCGTAGATATTTATGACTGTTATATCTTCCTGGAGGATCGTCCCTTTTATTAATATATAATGGCCTTCTGCCTCTCTTATCACTTTTTTGCATTTGAAGTCTGTTTTGTCTGATATTAGTATAGCTACCCCTGCTCTTTTCTGTTTACTATTCGTGTGGAGTATCTTTCCAACCTTTTACTTTCAGCCGGCTTGTATCCTTGTGTCTGAGGTGAGTTTCTTGTAAGCAGCATATGGATGGCTCGTGTTTTTTTATCCATTCTGTCAGCCTGTATCTTTTGATTGGAGAATTATACCATTCACATTCAATGATATTACTGAAAATGCACTATTTATTTCCTCCATTTTATCCTTTGGTTTTCATATGTCATCTTATTTTTGTCTTTCTTTTTACTCTTTTGGTTATCCTTTCTGCTTTTCTTTCTTCTATACTCTCCTCCAAGCCTCTCTCTCCTGTCTTTTTCTTTCAGGTTCTAAGGCTTCCTTTAATATTTCCTGCAAAGGTGGATTCTTTTTTGCAAACTCTCTTAGTTTCTGTTTGTTTGTGAATACTTTATATTCACCTTCATATTTGAAGGACAGTTTTGCTGGATAAAGAATTCTCAGCTGGCAGTTTTTCTCTTTCAGTTTCCTAGTTGTATCATACCACTGTCTTCTCGCCTCCATGGTTTCTGAAGAGAAATCTGCACAAAGTCTTACTGGACGTCCTTTGTACGTGATCGTTTGCTTCT
Organism: Tolypeutes matacus; assembly: GCA_026826555.1. Lineage (NCBI taxonomy): Eukaryota > Metazoa > Chordata > Mammalia > Cingulata > Chlamyphoridae > Tolypeutes > Tolypeutes matacus. Next base: position 3,065,740 of record JAKSZT010054562.1, read on the forward strand.
CTCTTGCTGCTCTGAGCATTTTCTCTTTATCTTTTGCATTTGACATTCTGAATAGTATGTGTCTTGGCGTAGGTCTATTTGGATTTATTCTTATTGGGGTACGGAGTGCTTCTTGGACATGTAAGTTCATTTCTTTCGTGAGAGTTGGGAAATTTTCAGCTATTATTTCCTCAAATACTCTTTCTGCCCCTTTTCCTTTCTCTTCTCCTTCTGGAACTCTCATGACACGTATGTTCTTGCGTTTTGTGTTGTCATTCAACTCTCTGAGCCCCTGCTCAATTTTTTCCATTCTTTTCTCTCTTCAATTTTAGCTGCTTTGTCTTCAGTATCACTTATTCTTTCTTCTATCATTTCGAGTCTGCTGTTGTATGCTTCAAATGTATTTTTGACTTCACCTATTGTGTCTTTCATTCCCATGAACTCCATTACTTTTCTATTTAGTGTTTCAAATTCTTCTTTGTGTTTGCTCTATGACTTCTTGATGTCATTTATCTCTTTAACTATAATCTCTTTCATCTCATTAATTTGATTTTGGAAATGTGTGCTCATCTCACTGCTTAGTTCTCTCAAATTCTGCATCTCTTCTGGGACTTTGCTGTATTCCTTTTCTTGGGCCATGTCTTCTATTTTCTTAGTATGGCCCGTAATTTTTTGCTGGTGCCTAGGCATCTGGTTAGTTTGTATTTTACTTAGATGCTCTATCTCTTTCTCTTTTATGGGGTTTTAGTGGCAAGAGGCTGTGAGTTACCACCGCTCTTTGATTTTTGGCTCAACCTTGATTGTTAGGATTATTCTGCTGGTTGCTCAAAACTGGGCACTGGACCCAGTAATTGGTTGTAGAGTTGTTTCCTAGGGCCTTGGGCAGGGAGGCTATAGAGGCCAGGAAAAGCCTCTCTTTCTTATTAATTTTCTCACTTCCTTGGTATGCCAGGAGATGGCGCTTGTTGGCAGCTCTCAATTCAATGCCTGCTCAGAGCGTATTTGTTGTGACACAGACCAGATCAATGTGATAGAGCTTCCTGTCTAGGGGCTAAGAGCCTTGTGATTCAAACTTTCTGAGACAGTTCTCCAGACTTCTCTCCTTACGCCCCCCTTTTCCCAGCTAGGAAATATTTCCACTCCCTTCTGAATCCTCAACAATCAGTCCCTGTTAGTATAGGATGAGATTGGGAGGTTTGTATATCTTTAGCCCCTTGCAGGCTCCAAGGCAAACAATGGCGCAGCCCCACCCAGCCTGGAAGTGCTCTCGGGACAGGGCAGACCAAACCTGGGAGTCCAAAGCAGGGTCAGCCCCAGGCTCTCTCTCCCCTCTCCCGTGGTGTCCTCAACAATTAGTCCAGGCTAGAAGAGAGGGAGGTTGCGAGGGTCGGATTTCTCTAGTCCTTTCTAGGCTCCCAGAGCAAACCGCTGTGTGGAAGGGTCCGTGGGGCTCTGCAGCCCAAATTTCAGGTCAGAACCTGAGTCAGCCCAAGGCTATGTCCCTCTCTCTCCCCTTTCTGGGAGTGGCAGATCCCTGAAGCCCCCTTTGTCTGTGGTCGCAGACCCAGTGGCCCGAGAGTTCTGAAGAGTGTGGGGGAGGGTGCTGGCAGCAGCAGAAGCTGCTACTTGCAACTCACAGTTCTGTAGTCGTGATTTCCCTCTTCTGTCCCTCTCTCCTCTGGGTGGTGTGCAGCCTTCACCTGCTGTCCTAAACCCTAGAATATCTTTTTCGGGGCTGTTTCAGCTTGTCCTCTAGCTATTTTTCTGGAGAAGAGATTCCCGTGTCTTACTAGTCTGCCATCTTCCCGGAAGTCCCCAAGGTCTCAATAGTAACATTTTGATGATGCGCTCTCTTAGTTTGTAACAAATGTTTCACAACAATGCAAGGTGTTGGTGGAGGGGTGATGTAGAGGACCCCTGTATGATGTTATGCGTGTTTATTTTGTAAGTTCACAATCTTTACTATACACTTATTGTTTATGTACATGTGTGAATGATATACTTCAATAAAAAATATCTATTAAATTTTTTTTTAAAAGGCAAAAGACTTGAAAAGTCAATTGTCCAAAGTAGAAATACAAATGGCAAAAAACACATGAAAAATGTCCAACATCACTAGTGATTAGGGAAATGCTAATGAAAAGTACAATATGATATCATTTCACAGCTATTAGGGTGGCTGCTATTAAAAAGTCAGAAAACTGTGAATGTTGGAGAGGATGTGGAGAGATCGGAATGCTTATTCACTGTTGGTGGGAATGTAGAATGGTACAGCCACTGTGGAGGGCTGCTTGGCAGTTCCTAAGGAATTTGAATATAGACTTGCCATGTGATTTGGCGATACTATTACTAGCTATATATCCAGAAGAACTGAGAGCAGTGACATGAGTAGAAAACTGCACACTGATGTTCATAGCAGCGCTATTCATGATTGCCAAAAGTTGGAAACAACCCAGGTGGCCATCAACTGATGAATGGATAAATTGTAATGTATACATATGATGGAATATTATGCAGCGGTAAGAAGAAATGAAGTCATGAAGCATATGACAACATGGATGAACCTGGAGGACATTATGTTGACGGAAGCAAGTCAGACACAAAATACTGTATGATTGTGCTATTATGAACTGAATATATTGTGTTAACTCATGGAATTAATAATTAGAATATAGGTCACCAGGAAATAGAATAAGCATAGAAAATGGAAAGCTGATGGTTAATCTGTGCAGAATTGGTTATAAGGTTGTTTGTAAATCTTTGGAAACGAATGGAAATGGTGAGAGCATATCACGGTGTTTGTGACTGTAGCAGTTTGGTAGTTTGATATAGTTATGGATTCCAAAAATAGGTATTGGATTATTCTTGTAAACTGGTCTGTTCATCTGGGCATGATTAAGTTATGATTAGGGATTTGATTGGGCCCCATCAGTAGGGTGTTGAGACCCTCCCCTTGGTGGGTGGAGTCTCAAAGTTAAAAGACATGGCAAAGGACAGAGTTGAAGCTTTTTGAGTTGGAGTTCTCATGTGGAGTCTTGAGCTGGAGCCCCAGAAAGAAGGCATACAGCGGAGCTTGGTCGTGAGGAAGGAGAGAAGGCCCTGGGAAAAGAGACGAGTGGTTTGCCTGACAGTTCACAGCTGGCCTTGTGGAGAGAGGCAAAGCCTAGAGAGCCTCATAGTCTACAGCTGACCTTGTGGAGGAAACAGAGAAGCTGAGCCCGGAGAGAAATGGAGCCCTGGGAAGAGAGGAACCCAAGAAGCCTGAACCCTGGCAAATGTCAGAAGCTGTCTTTCTCCAACACGTGACAACAAACTTTGGTGAAGGAAGAAACTTATGCTTTATGGCCTGGTAAGTGTAAGCTGCTACCCCAAATAAATACCCTTTATAAAAACCAACCGATTATTGGTATTTTGCATCAGTACCCCTTTGGCTGACTAATACAGTGACTAGCAGAGCTATTATTATATGGATGTGACAGTGGTTGAAAGGGAAAGTCTAAGGACATTTATATTACTAGAAGAGAAGCTAAAAAATGTAACATGGGACTGTATAACATAGTGAAACCTCATATAAAATATGAATGTGGGTGATATTGCATATGTAAAACTGCTTTTACAAAATATAAATACAAATAGACGAGAGAAGGAAACAGAATAGAAGCTATGTACAGCAGGGGAAGCATAGAGAGATTGAGAGGGGATGAGTTTTGTTTGTTGTTTTTTAGTATTATTATTCCTGGAATAATGAAAATGCTCTAAAATGATAGAAGTGATGAATGTGCAACTAGCAACTATGTGATTACAACGAATACCATTGATTGTACAATTGTGGATAGATTTATACTTTATAAAAATGATCAATAAAATTGATCTGTTAAAAAAAAAAAAGATAAAACAGTCCTGTGTGAACTTTCTGCTCATAGTCCTCACCTGTGCCTGTGCCTACACCGGAGCGATACCAACAGCAGCTGAAAGTTCTGCCAACAAGAGAGGAGGCAACCACCCAAGGTCAGGTGCCTAAAAACAACAGATAATGAGAAGCCCATTTGAACCTCCTCCCCTGACCCAGCTCAGGCTGGCAGACACATAGAACCAATGAGAATGTTGTGTTTCCAGTCCTTCTTTTGCATATGACAGTACCAATAAGAATGTTGCAGTTTGCAAGTTTTCATTTACATGGAGGAAGAAAGTGGGGGCAGCCTTAATAAAGCCAGATCCCCAGCATGTGTCTCCCTTTCAAGCACACCCGCACTCCTGTCTTAAGTGTGTACTTTTGGTTTACATTAAGTTCTTTGCTTGCATGCTTAACTGTGGAGTGTCCTTGAGTTCTTTCTCACTACATGGCCAAGGATCTGGAAGCCCACCCCACAACACTTATATTAGAACTTTGTACTGTTTCCCTTAGGTTTCTTATTCTATTTTCTGTATTTTCCATTCTTTTATTTCTTCATTTATCACTTAGAAAATTTTCCCTTACCTATCTTCCAGTTTACTACTTTTCTCTTCAGCTGTGCCTAATTTGCTGCTAAACCCATCTACTGAATTCTTAATTTAAATGTTGCATTTTTTAGTTCTAGTATTTCTAATGATTCTTTTTTATATTTTCTAACCCCCTGCTGAAGTCTTTCATCTTGTCTTCTAATTTCTTGAATATGTTAATTGCAGTTATTTTTAAATCCATATTTTTTAACTCCAATATTTGGGTATCCTGTGGGTCTGTTTCTATTTTCTGCTTTTTTCTTTCTCTTAGTTTTTGGTCTTTATATATAAATATATATATATATTATATATATAAATGTATATATATAATATATATAAATATATAGCAATATATATACATATTGGTAGGTAGTTTTGATTGTGTTCTGGGAATTGAATGTAAAAAAATTGTAGAGATTATTTCAGGTTTTGGATGATTTTATTTTCTTCAAAAGAGGACTTGTTGCTTCTGGCAGGCAGGCTAGGACTGAGTGTCTTAATCCAGTTACATATTGTGCTGGTTTAAAACTGGGCTTCAGTCCTTGTTAGGAGATCTTTTTCTAGTTCTCTCTTATTCCTAAAGGGTTTCCAACACAAAGCCTGGAGTGTCAACCAAGGCTCCTTCTCCTATGTGAGCTCTGAATTCCAATCCCCTCAATCCTGTGAGCTCTACTCGCCTTCTCAGCCTCTCATCCACTACTTTCTGTTTAGCTTCTCAGCCTATATGCTATCATTTCCAAATGATATAAAAGAAGTTTCAGATGTTGAGTATAAAAGAAGTTTCAAATGTTGGGATCACTTTTCTGGGCTTACTCTCCTGAATCTTGGCCCCACAAGTCCTAGTTTCCTTAGCAGTGCTCCAAAAAACCTGTTTTAAAAATATATGTTTTTTACCTTTCTTGTTGTTGTCAGTGGAAGGGTTGTTAAAAATGGCTAACTCATCTTTGCCAGAAGTGTAATTCTGAATTATTACTTGTATAATGCATATTACATAATATAGATATCATACTGTATGTACACTTCTGTGTCTTGCTTTATTCATGTTTTTGCCTAAAGTTGCAGGTCATTCATTTTCATTTCTATATAATACTGCATTATATTACTCTGCCACAATTAAATTATCTCTTCTAATGTTGATTAATTCTTGTAGAAGTGTCCTGGTGCACATCTTTAGGGGAATACTCAGGAGTGGAATTCTTGGGTCTTTGGGGATGTGACACTTTAACTTTACTAGTGGCTGTATCAATTTACACTTACTTCAACAGTATATGGGTGTTTCTGTTGTCCACATTTTTTGCTAATAGTTAAGATTCCTTAATTTGTTCCAATCTAGTCAGGGAAATTGTGATTTTTAATTTTGTATTTCCCTGACAGCTAATGAGGATGAACATCTTTGCATATGTTTATTGGTCATTTGGATTTCCTCTTTTGTGAAGTGCCCCATCCAGTCTTTCATCATTTTTCTGTCTGGTTGTTTGTTGAGTTGCTTGTCTGGTATTTTCCTATTAACTTACTAAGAGTTGATTATATATTACATATAATGTCAGTTATATGTGTACATATATATTCTCCAATGATGCGACTTGTCTTTTTATTCTTTTTATGATGTCCTTTGATGAATACAAGGTAATAATTTCAATGTAGTTGAATTCATTAGTGTTTGCCTTTATGGTTAATTTTATTGTGTCTTATTTAAGAATTATGAATTTATAAAGATAATTGTCCTATATCAACTTCTAAAATTATAATTATTTTGCTTTTCATGTTTAAATCTAAATAGATCTGGAATTGAATACCTGGGCATTCAATTTCATTTTTCCTTTATGAATTTTTTGATATGGATAGTTGATTATTCTAGCACCTGAAGAATTTGCTCCTTTCCCACTGATTGGCAGTGTCATCCTTGTCATAGATTGCATTTGTTGTTATCTATCCCTAGACAAGCATCACACTATGGAAATTACTATGGATTTAAAAATTATTTTTGATATCTAGCAGGACAAGTTCTCCTACCTTCTTCTTAAAAGTGTCTTGGTCATTCTCAGATCTTTGCAATTTCTAAGGAAACATCCAAAGGAAAAGAAACAAAAACAAACTCACACAATTCTATTTGTATTGAATTGAATTACAACTTTACAATGTTGAGTTTTTAAATGCATATATATGGTATATTTCTCTACTTGCTTACTATCTTCAATTTCATTTATTTTCATTTCTATAAAGTATTATATTACTCTATCAGATTAACTTATCTATTCTTTTGATTCATACCTGTACAAGTGTTGTGGTGCACATTTCCAGGTGAATACGCAGGAGTGAAATTCTTGGGATATTGGAGATGTAACTCTTTAACTTTACTATCAATTTACACTTATTTCAGTAATGTATGAGAGTCATTAAAAACATCAGTAAGGTTTAATAATTTTCTCTACAGAGGCCTTACACATCTTTGGTTACATTTATTCCTAGGTATTCCATATTTTGTGATTCTATTTTAAGTTATCTTAAAACTTAATTTTCATTTTCTGTGTTTTTGCTGATACAGAGGTAAAACTAAATTTTGTATATTGATTTTATATCCTTTCCAACCCTATATATTTTCTCTCCCTCCTTACAATACAATACTGAAAAAAGCATTCTGGCTTTATATCTCATCTCAAGAGAAAATTTTTAAGATTGAGGAAATTCCCTTCTGCTTTTTCATTGCTATGGTGTTTTGCTTTTTTTTTTTTTACATTTACTTTTTTTATCATCATGAATCGATGTTGAATTTTGTTATCAAACTATTTTTCTTGTTCTATTGAGATTTTTCTCCTTTAATCTGTTAATGTGGTAGATTGGTTTAATTTTAGAAAATCAATTAATATAATCTTGAATTCCTGAGGTAGATCTAGCCTGCTATTGATAGATTCAATTTGCTAAATTTTTGTTCAGGAATTTTTTTTATCTATGTCCATAAGTAAGGGAGGCTTGTAATTTTTTTTTTTTATATATCTTCCTCATTAGGTTCATGGAAGGTTATACTAGCTAGCTTTAAAGTGAGTTGGGGGGTATCCTTTGATTTTCTACTCTCTGGAATAGTATGTATAAGATTATTTCTTTCTTGAATATTTGACAGAATAGCCTTTGCAGGGTCTGTGTTTATAAAAATTTTTGTGAAAATATTTTTGACTTCTGATTTAAATTCCTTAAGGATTAAATGACTTTTTAACTTAAAAAAATTTAATTGAAGAGACTTTTGTTTCTTCTTGATTTAGTAGTGTTTTATTCTTTTTTCAGAAATTACTTCATCTAAAATTTCTAATATATTAGCATAAAGTTGTTCATAGTAGATTTTAATTTATCTTCTGTTTTTCTTTTTTAATCCTAGATCAATCTCAATAGAGTTTTGTCAATTTTATTGTTCTTTTGGTTTTATTAATCATCTCCTTGTTTCATGTTTACTTCCTATTCCATTAATTTCTGCTCTTAAATGTATTATTTCCTTCCTTCTATTTCCTTTGGGTTTACTTGGCAGTTCTTTTTCTAATTTCTTAAAATGGATGCTTATGTCATTAATTTTTTTTTTTTTTTGCCTCTTTTCACTTCTAATGCTGAATATTTGTTTAATGCTATAAACTTTCCTATAAGCACTATCTTAATTGTGACCTATAGTTTTTATGTATAGTATTTTCAAATGTTATAGTAATGTCAATTTTTTTCAAACTGGTTGTATCAGTTTACACCATAGACAGGAATGCTTGAAAGCTCCAGTGGCTCTCGCCAGTGTTTGATATTGTCACTTTTTAAAATGAAGCCATTCTTATGGGTGTTTTTTATTTTGTATGTCTATAACAACTAAATTTCATAAATTTATTGGCTATTTGGTATTCTATTTGTGAAATTATTTTTCAAGCCTTTTGTCTAATTTTCTAGGGAGTTTTCTGCCCATTTTAAAAAAATTGAATTGTAGAAGTTTTTGTATTTTCTAGATTCAAATCTAGTTACACTCTATTATATACTTTTTTACTCTCATAATATTTTTGATGACCAGAAGTTATTAATTTCAACCCAATCCAGTTTGTCATTTTTTATTGTTAGTATTTTTTATGTCTTTATTTCTGTCTAGCCAAAGGTAATGAAAATATTCTCTTACACTGTCTTCTAAAAGTATTTTTGTTTTATATTTAACATTTAGACATATAGTCCACCTGGAATTAATGTTTATGTATAGCACAGAATAAGAATAAGACGATTTATCTTCTTGGTATTCCAATCAAAAGTATTTGTTGAAGAACCATTCTTTCCATATTACTCTGCAGTGCCACCTTTCATGTAAATCAACTATCGGTAAATGCATTTTCCATCACTGGGATCTCTGTTCTTTTCTAATATATGTATATGACCAATTAATACTGTCCAAATTATTTATATTATATTAAATTTTGATACTCAGTAGAATAAATCTTCCTACCATATTCTTCTTTCTTTGAGTATGCCTTGCTTATTCTTGGCCCTTTGTATTTTCATATAAATTTTAGAATCAGCTTGTGAATTTTTGCACATACACACACACACCTGTTGGAACTTTGATTGGGATGATATGGAATCTCAGATAAATTTGGGATGAATCAGCATATTTACAGTATTGAGAATTTTAGTCCATAAGCATGGTATATGCATTTATTTATTTATTTATTTATTTAGGCTTTCATTAATGCCTATCAATAAATTATGTCTTATTTTGGTGTGTAGAAGTCTTACACATAGTTCATTAGATTTATTTCTAGACATTTGATGTTTTCAATGCTATAGTAAACCATGATGGTTAGGCTAATGTGTCAATTTGGCCAGGTAATGGTGCCCAGTTGTTTGTTGAAGCAAGCACCTGATTGTAATACAAAGGCATTTCATGGACTTTAATCATCAGTGAGTTGATTGCATATTTGGCTGATTACACCTACAATCAACTGAGGAGATTGCTGTCAGCAATGAGTGATATCTCAGCTAATCAGCTGAAGGCCTTAAAAAGAGAAGTGATTTCAGCATTTAGAGAGATAATTTCCATCTTTACTTCAGACAGTCAGCATCTCCCAGGTAACTCATCAAGGACCCTCATTGGAGTCCATGGCTTGCAGCCTGCCCTACAGAATTTTTTTTTTTTTAAAGATTTTATTTATTTATTTATTTATCCCCCCCTTTGCTGCTTGTGCTTGCTGGGTCAGCTAACCGCGCCGTGTGGGCGCGCTTGCCTTCACCAGGAGGCCCCGGGAACCGAACCCGGGGCCTCCCATATGGTAAACGGGAGCCCTACTGATTGAGCCACAGCCGCTTCCCTGCCCTACAGAATTTGAGCTTGTGCATCCTCACAGTTGTGTGAGACAATTTTATAAAATCTCATACTACTCACAGGTACCACCTGTCAGTTCTGTTTCCCTAGAGAACCCTGATATCCTTTTACATTTTAGCTGTTAAATTATTTGTATGTAAAACAACAGTTGACTTTTGTATATTACCTTATATCCCGCAGTCTTTGATCAATTCACTTATTAACTCTGGTAGTTTGTCTATAGATTGTCTTGGATTTCACAGCTCCTAAAACTGACTTATTAACTCTAATAATTTATCTATAGATACTTTTGGACTTTCTGTGAACACAGTCATGATGTCTAAATAATCACAGTTTATTTCTTCCATACTGACCTTATACATTTTATTTCTTTATCTGTCTTACATTTCTGATGAGGACCTCCAGTGCAATGTTGAATAGGAGTGGTGATAGCACCATCCTTGAGTTGCTCCTAATCATTCAACATTTCTTTATTAAGTATGATGTTTGCTATATTTAGTCAATACCCTTTATCATGTTAAGGAAATTTTCTTAGTTTGCTAAGAGCTGTTTTTGTTTGTGTGTTCAAATCATGAATTGATGTTGACATTTAACTAGCTTTTTCTGCATCTATTGATATTATCATTTGTCCTCACTCCCCTTTATTCTGTAAATCTGGCGAATTGCATTTATTGATTTTTGGATGTTAAACTAACCTACTTGGTCATGATCTATTATCCTTTATATATACTTATTGCTGCATTTGGTTTGCTAATGTTTTCTTTTGGATTTTTTCATCTGTGTACATGAGAGAGATTGTCAGTAATGTATTGTCAGGTTTTAAGTGTCAAAGTTGGCCACATAAAGGACTTGGGAAAAGTTTCTCTTTTCTATTCTACTGAAAAACTTGTCAAAGATTTGTGTAATTGCTTTCTTAAATGCTTGGTAGAATTTGTGAAATTCTGTGGGTATGGAGGCTAGGTTATTTCTTTTACTTTTTATTTGTGAAATTATTTTAATTATGGGTTTGGTACTTTTCACTATTTATAGGACTATTTAGACTCTATATTCTTGTGTCAATATTGATAGTGGTGTTTTCTAGAAATTTCTCCATTCCATCTACATTTTCAGATGCATTGGTAAAAAGATGTTCACACTATTCTCTTTTACTTCCTTCAATGCCTGTCAGATCTATAATAATATTGCATTTTAAAATTCCCAATATTGGTTTTATTTCTGCATTCCCTGTGGCTTTTTGGTTAATCTTTCTAAGGATTTATTAATTTTATTATCTTTTTCAAGGATCAAAAATACCATAAAATTCAGCCCTTTAAAGCGTATAATTCAATGGCTTTAGTATAGTCACAAAATTGTTCAACCATTACCACATCTAATTTTTAAACGTTTCCATCACCCCACAAAGAAACCCCATTGCCTTTAGCAGGCAGTCCCCTTCCCCCTCACTCCACAAGCTGTAGACAACTACTAATTTACTTTCTATCTATAGATTTATTTTTTATAATATACTTTTTAATTTTTTTAAAAAGATACTTAGGTTACATAAATGTTACATTAAAAATATGGGGGATTCCCATATGCCCCGCTCCCCACTCTTCCCACATTTTCCTACATTAACAACAACCTTTATTAGCATGGTATATTTGTTATAATTGATGAACACATTTTGGAGCATTGCCACTAAGCATGGATTATAGTTTACAATGTAGTTTACACTCTCTCCGCACAATTTTGTAAGTTATAACAAGATATATAATGGCCCATATCTGTAATTGAAATGTGATTCAGGACAATTCCCAAGTCCCAAAAATGCCCCCATATTACACCTATTTTTCCCTCTCCCTCCCCTCAGAACCTCCAGTGGCTGCTGCCTCCACATCAATGATAAAAGTTCTTCCATTGCTAGAATCACAATAAGTGTATAGTAGAATAACAGTAAGTCTACTCTAGTCCATCGTCCATTCCCGAATCCTGAGGATTCTGGGATGGTGATGCCCACTCCACCTGTAATTGAGACAGGGCTTAGATCCCATGGGGCAGATGGATGGGACTATCTTGCTTGCAGTTGCAGACTCTTTCTGTTCCTTGGAATGGGCATTGTCCATCATCATCTCCTTGTTAGTTGTCCTGGGTGAGTCCAATGAACTGGAGAGTAGGTGTTGCAATGCTGTTGAGATTCAGGGTCCAACTGGCACATGGACAGCCCAAAGATTTAAGTGTCTTGGACATACACATATCTGCTCTAGTACTAACTATAGGTTCAAACAGAAGGACAGAAGAGCTATGTGTAGGGAAACCACAACTGAGTCTAACTCTGTCACAATGGGGAGCATAGGTTCTAAAATAGGGTCCACTGGCAGGGAGCCAAAATCCTGAGCTATCTGCCCTGCTTATATTGTCTGGGTGTCTCCAGAGCCTTCAGGAGCCCTGCTACTTGAGGCAATATTTACTTTGGCAGTCAATGAGACCCTGCTGAGACGTGTATAAGTGGAACCTCTGGAGTGACCTCCCAACTCACTTTGAAGTCTCTAAGCCATATAAACTCATTTGTCTTTACCCTTTTCCCCTTTTGGGCAAGGTCTTTTTCCAGTTGCATTGCTAGTTGGTGCTTGGTAGTAATCCCTTGTTGCCAGGGTGGCTCATCCCCGGGAGTCATGTCCCACGCCTGGTTGAGGAAGGGTGGGCAGTGGGAGGTAATGTATTTATATGCTAAGTTTCACTTAGAGGCCATGTGTTGCAGTTGGTCAGTTTGATATAATTATGAATTCCAAAAATATAATTGGATCATGCTTGTAAACTGATCTCTTAATCTGGGCGTTGACTGGGCCACCTCAGTAGGGCGTTGAGCCCTACCCCTTTGTTGGGTGGGGAATTGAATATAAAAGGCAAGGCAAGAACAGAGTTGAAGCAGTCTTTTGAGAAGCAGTTTTGATGCTGGAAAGAAGGCCCCAGGAGAAGAGAAGCGAGCCCTTCGCCTGATTGCCTACAGCTGACCTTGGGGAGGAAACAGGAGCTAAGCCTGGAGAGAAACGCAGCCTGGGGAAGAGAGGAACCCAAGAAGCCTGAACCCTGGCAAAGGTCGGCAGCTGTCTTGCTCTAACACGTGGCAATGGACTGTGGTGAGAGAAGAAAGTTAACGATTTATGGCCTGGTATCTGTGTACTTCTACCCCAAATAAATACCCTTTATAAAGACCAACCCATTTTTGGTATTTCACATTAGCACCCCTTTGGCTGACTAATACACCATGTTTGAGCAACAAGGAGGCTCTCAGGAGGTAACTCTTAGGCACCCTATAATACTAGGTTAAATTTCAATTTCAAAAATAAAGGTTCATAAGTACAGTCATCACTATTAAGGGCCCATTAATGGTCCATCCTCCTTCACTAGTCCCTGCCCCTGTACTTGAGGAATTCTTGCTGTTCCATTAGAGAATGTGGCAGAGCTTCCCAGGATGGGAATTCAATACTCTTTTGGTTATTGTGTGAATCTCCACCCACTGTGACAATGCCCCATGAACACTTGTACACATTCATATGCCTTATAGGTATGCCCCAGGTGAACCTCCTCCCAAACATCCCCCATCTCTGACACCAATGATCCTTCCCTGCCGCAGCTGTAACCCTTCTTCTATCTATAGATTTAACTATTCTGGTCATTTCATACTAATGGAATCATGCAATATGTGGTTTATTGTGATGGTCTTTTTTCACGTAGCATAATGTATTCAGAACTCGTCGGTGTTGTAGCATTCATCAGTACTTCATTCCTTTTTACAACAGAATAATCTATTGTGTTGATATACCATATTATGTCTATCCATTCATTAGTGGTGGATGTTTGGGTTGTTTCTACTTTATGACTATTATGAATAATGTTGCTATGAACATTTGTACACAAGTATTTGTGGGGACATGTGTTTCATTTCTCTTGTGGATATACCTAAGAATGGAATTGCTAGGTCATCTGGGTAACTCTATGTTTAACCTTTTGAGGAACTATCAGATTATTTTCTAAAGCTTCTGCACCATTTTACTGTTCCACAGTGGTATATGAGAGCTCCAATTACTTCACATTCTTGCCAATGCTTATTACCTGTCTTTTTTATTACAGCTATCCATGTGGGTGTGAAGTGGTATCTCATTGTGGTTTTGATTTGCATTTCCTTAATGACTAATGATGTTGAGTATTAACTGATACTTCTTTAATCCTAATGAAATACAGACAGGGGTTGGGAGATTTAAAGTTGCTGTGCCTGTGTGTCTTTTTGGGATGGGCATAAATAATGAAGGCCTGTGGATTTACTCAGATCCTCCAGTCCCTGTAATCTCATCAGTTTGAGTTCTAGTACATAGTTTCTGATCTAATACACATACTGGTCACATGTCACACGTATTACATTCCTCACACCCTTCTCAAAGTAATGAAAATACAATGTTTGGTACCTTGGTAAGAGAATCCATAGAAATTCATGACTTGATTTGAAAAAATAGGTACAAGTGTTTATTATTGCAGAAATATTGAATCATAGATCATAAGCCCCTTTTCATGGTCACTCATAAAGATAATTTATCTTCTACTTGTGAAGAACAGAGGTTGGCAAATTTCTGTAAAGAACCAGACAGTAAATATTTGTGGCATTGTGAGCCATGTAGTTTCTGTAGCAACTACTCAACACTTCAGTTCTAGTGAGAAAACAGCCATAAACAATACACGAATGAATAGGTGTGGATAAAATTTTATTTACAAAAATAGGCATTGGGCTGAATTTGACTCACAGGCTCTGATTTGTTGATCCCTGGTGTAGAAGAAAGGGTAGATTCTTGGGAAGACTGTCTCTCTAGTAACTTTGAAAACAGACAAGAGAGGATGTTTTTATTTTTCCTACACAACTGTTTTAAACTGGAGTTGGCTTCTTACTACCCTGATTGGGTTAGCTGATAGATTTTGCAGTGGTTATTTGTTTCTTTCAATTTTCCTTTTTTTTTTTTTTAAAATCATCACTAGGACAGCATCATTGAGGCCTTTATAACTAGATGAGACAGAATTTCAGAATTTATTCACTGCTTTTGTCTTTTTAAAAAGTCTGACATCACAGAAACATTTACATAAATATTCTATTAATTGCATCAGTTATTTCAATCATTTTAAATTATTTTATGTGCTTCTCTTCTTACTCTACAATAAAAGAGATCATGAAATGACAGTAGTTATTGATAGACATAATAGGGCAGACAACTAGGGAGAAACTTTTTTATACTTCATTTCTATGTCTACATTACTACAGTTGTTGTCTTTAAAAATTATTCTTTAAGCAACTTAACTGAATAGAAATTTAGGATAAAGGAGAAGCAGGGAATGAATTAACCTCTGAGTTGAGAGACTAGGCTAGGGCATGACCGTGAGGAAATGCTGACCAATATCTGTGATCTACCCCAGGATCCTTCCTAGATACATAACCCTATAAACTCCCCCTTGGTATTAAGCTAGTTTGTCACTTGCAGCTTAAACCATTCTAGCTAATAAGAGGATTCCATATTGGAGTTTAGATTTGAGGGATAATGGCTGTGTACTAGGTAGACAAGGAAGGGAGTGGAGACCAAATAGTCTAGGCAGAGGGAAGAGCATGCATATGATACAGAGCCTGGAAATATATGAGAAATTTGCGTATTCGGAAAAGAGCAGTGGAAAGGGATAGAAGTAGATAGAGATGAGACTGGAGAGGCTGATCACATCATAAAGGTCCTTATATGCCATTCTAAGCTATTTAGATTTTTATCCTGTAGGCCCTGGGGAACCAGTAAACAATTTTGAGCAAGGGACAAACATGAGTAAAAGAGTGGGCTAGGAGGATTGTTCTAATGGTGGCAGGAAGGACCTAGAGTGAAGGCAAGAGACCCAGTTAGAGTTCAGTTTCAGTTATCCAAGTTAAAGATGGTGATGGCCTGAGCTATGACACGGATGGTGGAGTGGAAATATTAAAGAGGAAGAATTAACAGTGATGATGAATGACTGGAATAGGAGAATGAGAGAACAGGGAGGAACCTGGGATAACTCTCAAGTTTCTGGATTGGACAGCTATATGCATGAAGGTTCCAGTAATCATGATAGGTAATTAGATATGTGTGTGTGTGGAGAGGAAGGCCTTGGCAAGAAAGATGATGAGTTTAATTTTGAATAGGTTGAGATTGAGGTGCATGGGGTTTATCCAGTCGGGTTTTCCAGGAGGCAGATAGATCATCAAATATAAGTCATGATGGTTGAAGAGAGTGCTCAAAGAGAGTTTGTATGTTGAGTAGAGAAGAGGTACTGACCCCTGGGGACATGACCATTCCAGTGCTGGTCAGAAGGGGCAGCCAGAGGGAGAAGAGAAATAACCAGGGGGAGTGTAAGTAACCAAAATCAAGGAATTAAATAATTCCAAGGAGGATGGAGAGGTAAAGATTTATAAGGGCTGAGAAAAACTGCTGGCCAGTGGGAAAAAGTCTGTTTCAGGTGACTATATGGAGGTAAGCCACAGATGGCAGAGCTTGTATGAGGGGGTGGGAAATGAGGACCTATGGACAGCCAATTTTCACCACTCTTCCAATATTTTACTGTGAAGGAAAAGAGAAAAAATAACCTGAAGTTAGGAGCACACAGGCCTAGGGATAGTAGTTGTTTTAAATAGGAAAGTGATGAAGCATGTTCATTTGCTATGGGAAAAGAATCACTGAACAAGGAAAGGATGAAGATAAAGGAAAGAGAATGAATAACTGATAGAGCAAGGAGAAAAAGGATGAAGTGAAGGATGGGATCCAGAGAGCAGGTAAATAAATGAGTAATGGAAGAGGTAATTGCTTGGTACCTAGCTGCTTCTTGTCACATTATTATATATTATAAAGTATACAGTACATTACAGTATATAAGTATGTATTATACAGTACCTATTGTGAGCCTAGTACTGTACTATTTTGTGCCAAATAAATAGAAAAAGTACTGACAGTGAAGCTCACTTTAGCCGAAGAGACAAACATGGAAGAAATATAGATTAATGCTAGCAATCAGTAATGCCTAGTGAAGTACAAGAGTTTCGACAGGAATGATAAGAATATGGCACTCTTACCCTTGCTTGTCCCTTCTTGACCCATGACAAACAACAGTAACTAATCATAGTATCTTTTCTGTGCCCAGTCTTGGACTCAGTATTCATCACAGTGCTTTAGGCAGCTTCTAGCAGTGTATGAGTTGGCACTTGAGTTGAAAGGTATTTGCCATGGTTTATGGCAAAAATGGTAAGTACTATAAGAACTTGAAGAAAGTTACATTGTCCCCAGAGTAACTTGTATACTTTTCAACAGTGGTAAAAACGATTTACAATGGTGTAGTGACCACACCATTACAATCAGAGACTCAATTAGGGCCTGTTGAATTAATTTCATAGTTTTTAAAGAGATCTATCTTAAAGAAGCAAATCAACTCAGGATGTGTTAACACATTTTTGTTTACAGCACTTCTGTGAGGGCTAAAGAAATGGTATCCTCTTTTCTTTAAGAATTTACATCCCAGTATCTGACAGCTTTTCCTACCCTTGCCATTTAAACCCATTTTCACTTGTTTTTTGGTTCTTATGGAAGATGGAAAACAGTTGCTCAGTGTTCTCGGCTAGTACTTGTTAGATGCCTTCTTAAAAAGAATCGTGTAAATACAGAAAGAGGCATTTGTTTACCCTTTGGGGATAGCAGAGAAACCATCCTCAGCAATCTCATCTTTCTTGCCCTACTTCCATTTGTTTTTCATCTTTCTTTGTGGCCCTTATCATTCTCTCAGGAACTTTTGTTTCTCTTCTCAGGACCACCTACAAACCAGATATAATTTTGGAAAGATGGCAAAGCCAAAGGTGGGTAGTAGGGAGGCCATCTCAGAGGTCCTAGGGTCTTGGGTGGCATTAGCTTGCTGCATTTGTTTGACAGCAGTTCTGCATTGCTCGTGATTTGTACGACTCCATACATGTGACCCCTGTTCTTTTCGTCTATGACGTTGAAGGCAGGTGGACTAGATGAACTCTAATGAATTTAAAACACAGCATTATTTTCTGTCTTTTTACTTGTGAAGTTATGCTATCATTATAACTTACTGCTATCATTTTGAGGTTTACATAAAATATACATTGCTTTTTTCAAAATTATGAATTCAATACAAACTCAAAGCACTGAACTTCTGAAACAAGTAATTTTAAAAACTACCCATTAATTACTCCTTCAGAGATGACCTCTATTAACATTTTGGTGTGTGTCAGTCTTTTTTTTTTTTTTAATGTATGTGTGTATGTACATCTATTTATTCCATTTGTTTTTCCATTTTCCCCAGTTCTTTTCCACACTGAACTTCATTCTGTTGGAATGTTTTTAAAAATAAATTCTCTCATTTTCTGGTTAAGGATTATGGTTCCCAAATAGAGCACCTGAATATAATTGAGCACTATGATTTAGTTAGTGTGCCCCACTGCCAACATTGAGCTGAACATCCTTAGTTACCTAATTTATAACTTACAATTAAATGTTATGGATTGTAGGCTTTACTGAGAATGCCTCATCAGCAAAGTAGGTCCTCCTGGTTTAATTTTAAATTTCTTGCCTTTTGTCCTTATCAAGCAGAAAAGCCTTTGGAAAAAAATTGGGACATTTGAATAGGAATCCCTAATTTGTTCCAGTTAGTGCATGATTAGTCAATTAAGGAAAAATCCTATAGCACAAATATGCTCACAAGCCTTTTCCCCCCATTGTTTAATAATTGTGTCATTGGTTTGGCTCAGTATTTGCTTTCACTCATCTGTGGTTTTTCAGTGAGATGCAGGGGATGGGGATAAGGAGGCTTTCAAAAGAGAAAGAGATGAAGACTTGCCTACCATTCAAAAAATCTATAGAGACTTCTAACCCAAACTTTCGAGTTCTCTTTCTAAGGAACTATTAATGTGAAATTGATAGTATACTGATATGGTCTTTTAAAAATTGAGGTGTAATGTACATACATTTAAGTGCTCAAATCTTAGGTGTGCAGTTTGAAGAAATTTTGCATATATATAGCATTTCTGTAACCAGCACCCAGAAGGCTCCCACATGCCTTCTCCCAGTCCATAACCTCCAAGGGTTACTGCTGGTATGATTTTATGTTGTGGCTGTCCAATCCGTGGACTTGCACCATAGTAAATGTGGCTTCTATCCTGGTAGACAAATCATATCCCAGGATCTAGGTGATTTGGGGTCTGTCCTGGTATTTACCTTTCAGCATTCTGAATAGTAACACTAGTAGAATTGCTGAAGAAGCCAGATGTGGCATCTGTGGTAGGTCCAGGTTTTACCCTGCACCAAAAGTGGTTAGATGCTACCACTGATTTATACAAGTTGACGTTGGTCTGGAGTTTGATGCTATGCTGGTGCCATGCTGTCTGCTGGCTTTCAAAAGGAATTCTGGCCTTAATTTGGCTGCATATTTCTTGGATGACCCATGTGTTTTGGATAGTATACAGCCTGAGTGGCAGAATTTAGTGGCACCATTTAGTGTTGCTGGTCAATTTCTCATGTGAGCTGGGTGCTACGTGACCATATCTGGCTTTAGGTTTTAGTCTTTGTTACCAGGCTGACTGCACCTAACGTGCCTGGATGAGTCTAGTCTGCATACAGTCAATGAACAGGGCAGTTGCAGAGTGCCTTGACAACCTTAGCAGACTGAGAAGCAAGCTGTTTCCCCAGTATCGGTACAATCAAACTTGTACTCCCAAGGGAGATGGCATAGAGTTTGTAAAATAGAATCCAGGAGCAGATGTAGCTCAAGTGGTTGAGCACCTGCTTCCCATGTTCGAGGTCCTGAGTTCAATCCCTGGTACCTCCTAAAAAAAAAAACAGAATCCATCTCACTACAATATTGTTCAGATGAAGATAGAGGAAATACTTTAAATTTCACACATATAATCAGATAACACTGGGAAAGGTTTTTATGCTGGAAATGCTTCCTAGAGGCTGTTCCCCTGCCCCTAACACGATATATGGCAATGAATATGCCTTCAAAATATGTGTGAATAGAGGTGTGAACAAATGAACAAATTTAATTAGTAACTCATAGTCTAGTTTTGCAAATTATATTCAAATGTTTCATCAAGCCTTGATATTGTTCTTTGCCATTTTCCTCTACCCGTTGTCACAAAAATCCTATCTCCCCCACTATTTTGTGGTCTGACCCACAGTATGTTTCTTAATCACTGATGTTAAGAAACTAATCCAGGGGAACTTGCCTGGGATTTTGGAAAGGAAAGAAGCATGACTTCCAGTACCTTTTAAGAATTTAACTGAGATAGACAGAGAGCACTGAAGAAAATAGCAAAGTAGGTCTGAGAACTCAAGAGAGTAGAATTCTCTCACTGTGAACAGTAACTCGCACATGGAAATCATCAGCTCAGAATTCAGTACCACATGTGAATCACTGGTAAAATCTACCCTATTGACATATCAAGGGATATATTATTATTTGTTTTCAGAAGGTTGTCATAGGTTTTGAAGCTGTTGGGGAGAAGGGACACAGGGACAGTTTTTTCTCAGTGTGAAAGGGCACAGCTACTTAAAAGTTGTCAGAAAAAGAATGCATTCAGAGGAGCAGTCTCTGGGGAAAATCCAGTGCATCTGTGGCAATGTTGGAAGAAATATGGACCAAAGAAATAGGAAAGGACAGGAAAGAGTCAGAAACATGTCCCCCTTCCCCAGCAAAGTTACCGCACGTGAAAGGGACCCAGGAAGAAAGCATTAATTTTAACACTAAAAAAGAACAGGTGAGATGGATGACTTCAGATCAATGTAAAACAGCCTTTTAAATACCGTGTAAGTCTCTGCTTTGGGCTGGAGGGCAATCGTTCTTACTTACTTCTTTTCTTTCTTTCTTTTTTCTTTTCTTTATTTCAGTGTGATCCTGAACAGTTAACATAGGTTTGATACAGAGAAGAGGTGGTGTAGCCTATTTGTTTGTTTACTTATTTTCTGTTATTTCCTCTATAAAGGCAAACAAAAACCCTTATGTATATCACTAAGTGTCTTATAAAAATCAAAGGAAAAAGTGGCAAGTCCAGGTGAAATGGTAACAATCGAATATTGTATCTGAAAAGCCTAGAGTCTCAGCAGGCACATCCTGGGTTCCGTCCCTCTAGTGTCCCTCCCCTACCCTGCTTCCCTG
Source organism: Tolypeutes matacus (assembly GCA_026826555.1). NCBI lineage: Eukaryota > Metazoa > Chordata > Mammalia > Cingulata > Chlamyphoridae > Tolypeutes > Tolypeutes matacus. Next base: position 3,086,723 of record JAKSZT010054562.1, read on the forward strand.
TTTGAAGTGGCTGGGCGGGTTGCCCACACCTGGAAGCTGATAAGACATACTCACTACACACTCTCATAGTGTTCCAAGAAAAATACCAAAGAATGCACTTGTGTTGAAATATGGGACTTGCTGACTGGCAGGGTCTCTAAAGGATCAACATGCGTACATTTCTGCCTCCATTTATGTTCCCAAGCTAATTCTCAGCTCAAAACTAATAAAATCAATGTGTTTTTGAAAATCAACAAGTACAGACCCTCAGCTCATTAAAAAAAATCCTGATATGCCAATTTAGGAACAGCCTCTCTATTCAGACAGCATTTGCAGGAAAGGCATTGTCTAGAAAGTAGAAATAGAAGGTTGTAACTTTGTGTATGCTTGTTCATTCATTAATTCCACTTATATTTATTGAGCACCACTATGTGCAAGGCTCTGTGGTTGGTACTGGGATCAGATTTGTGGATGAATCTTTGCCCTTGAGAAGCTTTAATATTTCGGGGAAGGACTTGACTGTTTTGAAGTGGTATTGCATAGAAAAATTGAACATTGAGAGTGCAGGTTTAAAACATTATACTTAATTTCTTAAAGATTTGATTTTCATTCATCCTTTTAGAAAAGAACATTTAATATCAAAATTACTATTCTGAGTGGCCATTATTAAAGAGAAAAATAACTGCAGAGGCTTGTAATTTAAGCAGGAGAGAATTTTTTTTCCAGATATTTGCCGCACAAAGAACATCTGTGGGACACATTCTTATTTGAAGGAAGTTTAGCTTTGGTCCGCTGTCTTAGAGTTACTTGTTTTGTGTTTTTGTGAATTTGTAGGAGAAGCTTCTATACTTGTATTTCAAGCAGATTTACATAAACAAAGCATAAGCTTTATGTATTGTTCAAGTTCCCATCCCACTAGATCGTATCCTATTATTTTGCATAGCAGTTACCATACTTCAGAGAAGGATTTATTCTGTAACCATTTCCTCTGGGTTAATTTGAAACATTTCATTTGAGATGGAGTAGGGATTGTAGAAGAAGACCTAACCAGGTTCCTGTGGAGTATACCTCTTTAAACCACTGTTCTCTTGGAGCTCTCTTCAGTTCTTTTATTGATGTGTCCTCCCTCCTCCCTTCTTTTGTCTCTCTCTTTTCGAATTTTTTTCTTTAAGATATTTAGATTATACAAATGTCACATAAAAGGGGATTTCCCATATGCTCGACTCCCCACACCTCCCAAGTTTTCCCACATTACCAACATCCTTCATTAGTGAGATGCATTCATTGAAATTGATGAACACATTTTGGAGCATTGCCACTAAGCATGGATTAAAGTTTACAGTATAATTTACACTCTCTCCCACACAATTTTGTAGGTTATGGCAAGATTTATAATGGCCTGTATCTGTCATTGCAATGTCATTCAGGACAATTCCCAAGTCCCCAAAATGCCCCCAAATTACACCTGTTTTTCCCTCTCCTTGCCCTCAGAACCTCCAGTGGCCATTGCCTCCACATCATTGATATAATTTCTTCCATTGCTAGAATCACAATAAGTCTATAGTAGAATACTGCTAAGTCTACTTTAGTCCATAGTTCATTCCCCAATCCTGAGGATTCTGGATGTTTACTCCACCTCTAACTGAGAGGGGGCTGTGATCCCATGGGGCCGACGGATGGGACTCTCTTGCTTGCAGTTGTAGACTCTCTTGGTTCCTTGGTATGGTAGTTGTCCATCATCACCTCCATGTTAGTTGTCCTGGGTGAGACCAATGAACTGGAAGTAGGTGTTGTAGCTCCAATGAGATTCAGGGCCCAGCTGGCACATGGACAGCCCAAGGATTTAAGTCTCCTGGACGTACACCTACCAACTCTGATACTAATTATGGGTTCAAATAGAAGGACAGAGAGCCATGTGTAGGAAACCCACAACTGAGTCCAACTCTGTCACCTTGGGGAGCATAGATTCCAAAGTAGGGCCCACTGGCAAGGCACCAAACTCCTGAGCTATCTGGATGTCTCTAGAGCCCTCAGGAGCCGGGCTATTTGGGGTAGTATCTACTTTGGCAGTCAAAGAGATCTTGCTGAGACGTGCATAAGTGTAACCTCTGCAATGATCTCCCAGCTTACTTTGAAGTCTCTCAGCCATATAAACTCTTTTGTCTTTACCTTCCCCCCGCCCTTTGGTCAAGGTATCTTTCCAGTTGCACTGCTAGTTGGTGCTTGGTAGTAATCCCTTGGTGCCAGGGAGGCTCATCTCCAGGAGTCATGTCCCACACTGGGGGGAAGGTAATGTATTTATATGCTGAATTCGGCTTAGAGAGAGGCCACACTTGAGCAACAAGGAGCCCCCAGGAGGCAACTCTTAGGCATCCTATAATACTAGGCTGTTTCAATTTCAAGAGTAAAGGTTCATATGCACAGTTATCAATATCAAGGGCCCATCAGTGGACCCTCCTCCTTCACTAGTCATTGCTCCTGTACTCGGGGGATTCTTGCTCATCTATTAGAGAATGTGGCAGAGCTCCGCAAGATGGGAATTTGATATTCCTTCGGTTATTGTGTGAATCTCCACCCACCGTGACAATGCCCCATGAGCATTTTTTTTTTACCGGGAGGTCCCGGGTATCGAACCCGGGTCCCTCCATATGGGAGACGGACGCCCAACCATTTGAGCCACATCCGTCCCCCCCCCATGAGCATTTGAACACATTTATATGCCTCATGTGTATGCCCAGGTGAGCTTCCTCCCATGTATCCACTGTCACTAACACCTCGCACCAATGATCCTCCCCTGCCACAGTTGTAACCCTTCAGTAATCCAAAACTTCTTCAAAAATGAAGCCAATAAAATAGCCAAATATGATTAATAAGAAAATGAATAATAATGATAGTTTTAAAAATAAGAAATAAATACAAAAAAAAAATTTTAATAGAAAATTTGGGATAATTAAAATAATGAAAAAATATTTTAAAATTTTTTTGACATTTTCCCTTTCATCACAATAAGATCTGTTGTCTTATATGTACAGTGACATTGTCTTCTGTTTATTTCCCAGTGTCTTTTTTTTTTTTTGGTGTGTCCTTTTACTGTAAATAGCCTCAGAACAAATAGCTCTATCTTGACATGTTTTACCTGGCAGTTTCTCTATTTCTCTCATCTTTCCTTTCCCCTTGCCTGATTGTCTCTTGACACTGTGAAGTATTGTGTTCCTTCTCTGTGTATCACTTGGTCAGATTGCCTTTAAAGTTATTCCTAACCCCCACCCACTCATCTTTATAGCCTCAATAAAGGAGAACTTTGATTTAAAGAAGTTTTAAGTGAGTAGGCTGATGCTCCTTGAGGACCAGGGTAGGAGGTGGGCAGGCATCAGCTCCAACAAGCCCCGTTCAGGTACGGCTATCTCCAGTCCCGAGAGCATGGAGGAGCTCATTTTTATGTCCCCTGCAAATATGCATAACCTTAGGCAAACAAACAACTGCCCAAAGGAACATCCAACAGCTCCTCAAGACAGAGGAACAATTCTTGGCTCCCAGATCAGTAAAATTATCTATTTTCAAAAACAATCCCTTAAAAAAAAGAAACCAACAAAAGGGATAATGTTGTTTATGTAACTTTTCTGTAAGGCTATGAAAAGTTTTTTCTCTCCGGGTACAAAATGGGTGCAGTATGTGTTTCCAAGCCTAGACAGGCTGTTTGGAAAAGCATTTATATCTCTTGGGATTTTCCTTGCTAATGACTTCAGACTTTCTCCCTTGTGGAAAAAAAAAAAGCTTTTTTTAAAAATGTTCTACTCTGAAAGTTCTTAGGGATAGGTCTTGGGAACTGGGTAAGTCAGATCATTTCTCTTGCTCCTGAGAGATGTTCTCAGGCCTCACAAGGTAGATGGGCAGGGGGTGATTTAGCAAAACAACCACAGGCCCGTTCTTCAGTGGTAGGAGGAGGCAGAGCAGAGAGGCTGGCCAGGTACTCAGCTCCTGACCTCATGCCTTTGGCCTTTCTCGATGCCCACCATGACTTATTTAATCTGGGCTAAACAAATTTCTTTTCCTGATTTCCTTTTTCTTACCACCTCTTGGCTATAAGGCTCCTCTAGTAGCCTGCCACTTAATTGAAATTATCTTTAACTGGAGCCCGAAAAGAGGGCAACATGCAATATACGTGTTGGGGGAGTGAAGGACTTCATCGCAGAGTTCAAGAAGTCTTAAAAACGAAACTGGAGATGTAAAGATCCACAAATAAGGGATTCAAAAACGTTACATGCTCAAAAGGCTAGTGTAGAGGGAAAAGCTAAGATGAAAGAGAGCAAAGGGCACATTGCCATCTTAAACAAGGAAGGCAGAATAAATTATTGTGAGGGGATCTTTGTGGAGGAAAGAATACCCGAATAGAGAGGCGAATCAAGGCAATTTTGAGGTTCAGGTTGAATAGAGTTGATCAGTCAATGAATTCTCACCTAGGATATGTAACAGCACCTTTTGGAGGTGTGGAATGTGGAGCCAGTGGACTCCACCAGCCCCTCTGCCCCAAGCAAGGATTCATGGGGTTATGGTGGCCACCAACCCCAGAGTGCTCTTCCCTGGAACTCTCTTCCCTGGAACATCCCCTTTCTCATGTCTCATAGTTGCCTGGGTCAGTTATTGGGGACAGAAATAAGGTAGTTATTTGAGTTTCAGGACAGCTGTATCCATTTGTTATATTTTGGTTGTTCATTTGTTTGTTTTGCAGGGAGTAATTTAGGATCTCCAAGCTAACTCTTGATTTTGCTAGTTATCAGTGAGAAGCATTTCACAACAAATTTCAGATCCATGCCATGTTTGCATCTCAGTTTTAGGCTTAGACTGTGCATGGTTTGGGGTCCCTCCGGGATCTGACAGTGTTTCATTTCTCTGTGTTTCTTGGCTTAGTGAAAGTTTTCAGATATGTCTTAACTTTGCTCATTTGTTCAGGGAGAATCTTCAGGTCACAGTGAGGAATAAGGATATTGGGCCAAGGGTCATCTGTTGGTTGAGAATTTCTGGAAAATATCAAAATTGTTTTTATTTTTGAATGAGAAGGATATTTTATTTTTATTTCTAAAGTACATCTTGCTCTTAGGAAGCTGCCTCTTTGATTTTGAAGAAGGACAGTTCTCATTCAACAAACATTTATTCATTTAGTTTCAACTAAATGCTGTACTAGAGCAGAGTGCAAAGAGGAGCTTGTTCAGGTTGCCCACAGATTTGGGCAAGGCTTCCCTGAGGTAGACTTTGACAAATGAGTAGGAGCTCCCCAGATAGAGATGGGACTCAATTATAGCAGAGTCGCAGAGCAATGAGAATGGACTTGATGAAGACAATGACAGTTCCTTAGTAATTAGAGCTTGGGGTCCAGCCAGGTGGTGGGACAAGGGATAGGCTTGAGGTTAGGAAGACAGCTTAGGATCAGGCTTTGTATGTCGAGTAAGGAGATCAGATTTCATACTTTAAGCCCTGGGGATTCATGTGAAATTCTTAGTCAAGGTGGTGATGTGGGAAGGGGGTAGACATTTTTCACTCTTTTTGGCTAGCCAGCATATAGGCCTGTTTCCTGTGTTGGAGAAAACTGCACCTTATGATGCAGAGCCTGCCCCTACCATGGAAGCTGAATGTGCTATACGCTTTGTTTCCTGATCACACTGAGCAGTTACGGAATAGGCACGTGACATAGGTTTTGACAGTCAGCTTTGAATAGTGGCATGAAAAGTAGGGACCTCAAGCAAAATCCATTTCTGGAGATAGAGCCATTGGTTTCTAGAGGCTGGAAGGGGCAAGCAGCACAGGATTAGAACCAGGCTTCTCTGCTCAGGGTGGTGCTGGTCGGTGTGGTTGTCTGCCCAGCAACAGCAATGACGTCACTGTCTTTCCAGGCTGAAGTCTCTTGGGCATTGCTGCCAGATGCAGCGCCTGCAAGACTGGATGTCTGGCTATCCAAGGGATCCCGTGAGACATACAGTGTCCTTTTAATTAACATAAGATGCACCCTTTTAAAGTTTACAGTTCAGTAAATTTTGACAAATGCATTCAGTTTTGTAACCACTACCACGATATGTAGAACATTTCCATCACCCCAAAAAGTTCTCTTGTACCCTTTTGTTGTCAGTTCCCTCTCCCTGGCAACCTCTGATCTGGCTTTTTGTCTCTGGAGTATTGCCTTCACAAAGTGCCATATAAATTGATCATGCCATGTGAGGCTTTTGTGTCTGACTTTTTTTTCACTTAGCATAATACTTTTGAGATTCAAACATGTTGTTGTTTGTGTCAGTAGTTTATTCCTTTTTATTGTTAAATAGTATTCAATTATATGATTTTACCACCATTTGTTTATCCATTCACCAGTTGATGGATACTTGGTATCTTTCCAGTTTTGGGCTATTATGTATAAAGTTGCTATGAACATTCATATACAAGTCTTTCTGTGGACGTATGTTTTTATTTCTCTTGGTTAAATCCTAGGAATGAGATCATTGGGTCATATGGTAATAGTATGTTGAACTTTATAAGAAACTGCCAAATTGTTTTCCAAACTGGTTGCACCATTTTGGATTCCCACCAGCAATGTATGAGAGTTCCAGTTACTCTCATTCTTGGCAGTATTTGGTATTGTCAGCCAATTAATGTTAGCCATTTTAGTAGGTGTGTAGTGGTATCTTGTGGGAACCCAGGGCCCAAGCTCCCTCTAAGCCCACAGCACATAGCTGCCTATGTGACCCAGACACAAGTTAAAGGTTAACAACCCTCCCCGGAGGGGAAAGAATGTATGGTTGGTATTGTAAACCATAATCTCCTCAGAGCAGTAAACTTCATTTCTGTGTACATACTGATAACATCACCAGACCTCATATGTGCATATCACAGGACCCTACCAGAAACTCTGTTCTCATACCCTATGGAATGTCCTTGGTCTGAAAACCTTATATTACCCCTCATTTTCCTGCCTCTTTATGGAGTGCCAATTCCATCATCCAGACTGCCGCCACTGGAGACTCTTTCCTGTTCATAAGTCCAAATAAAGTTTATGTCTGATGCGGTGCCAAGTGCATTCTTTGGTCTCGCAGCTGCCCAACTCGTGCCCTTCAGGAACTGGGTTTGAACAATTGGTGTGCCAGCCAGGAGACCAGAGGGCCACCTGCAATAGCAGGCATGAACCGGAAAGGAGAAGCAGCGGGAGAAATCCCGGGTTGGCCTACAACGTCTGTGTGGGGAGGGGTGGCTGTTCTCCTGGATGAGTGGGGACTGCCCTAAAACCTCCAGCAGGTATACTGGCTGTGCTACAGCAGGTAGCAGAACAACTGCACTTAAATAAGAAGGGAGACCACCAAATAGTGGTGGCTTTAGCATGGCCCCTGTTAGGAGCCTTGCAGATGGTGACCGAGGCAGAACAAGTGGCAAAGGCCTCTATGCGCCACTTAGAAGAAGAGTTAAATTTAGAAAGGGATATGCGCCTAACACAGGCAGAAATGAAGGGTTCTTTAACCGATTGCCTGCACCGAGTTGATCAGTTAGAAACCCTGGCTTGTAGATAGGCTGAGCTAGGGGCTCTAGGCTGCCTCAAGTCCAGGTCCGGAGGATATTAACTAAACCTGGATGGGACCCTAAGGCATGGGATCCTATGGAATCCTCCTCAGATGAGAAAGAGGCAGGAATGAAAGATACTGTGCTACATACTCTTCCCAACCATGATTATGGACCTCTGGTGTCGATCCTGAGTCCCCTGTTGGGGTAACCTGTGTCACAAGCTACACAGGCTATAGCAGACTTAGGGGAATTGGAAAGGCTGTGGAGAAAGGGGGCTGGTGTCCGGGTGGCAGGGAAAGCATCCTGAGGACATGATGGTCCTAACCGAGTGTCACACAAGCAAATGTGGGTAGATCTTCTTGCTGCGGCCACCAAGCTAGAAACAATAGATAGGCAGCCCAGCAAGGTTTTAGTGAGACTTTGGAGCAAGCTCCCTAAGGACAAGAGATTTATGAAACTGTCCCCTCACCTGAGGGAGAAGGGAATATTTATTGGTCCCCCTACTAATCAACAAAAAGTATTAGTCTTGGTAGACACGGGAACTGAATGTATTTTAATTCATGGGAATGTAGTGTGATTCCATGGACCAGTGCTGGCTATAGATGGCTATGGGGAAAAAACAATTCATGCTAAGCAACAAAACTTAGTTTTACAAATAGGACGATTATCTCCCCAAAGGTATATGGTGTATATTTACCCTGTACCTGGATTTATTTTAGGAATTGACATTCTCTAGAATGCCACATTACAGACTACCATAGGAGAATTTCGCCTCCGATGCAGAATGATAAAGGTGGTGCTAAGGGGATAAAATAAATGGTCCCCGGTGAAGGTGCCCTCACCCCAAAGAACTGGTGACCAAACATTACAAACTCCTGGGGGTGGGGGGACCAGGCAATTACTTACTGCTATAGTTAAGAAAATAGAAAGGGTAGGAATAATAATAACTACCCATAGTTCTGTCAATAGTCCTGGATGGCCAGTAAAAAAGCCTGATAGAACTTGGTGCATGACGGTAGCTTATTGTGAATTAAATAAAGTAACACCACCACTATATGCAGCGGTCCCAAACATTGCTAGCTAATTGCAAGATATTAGAACTCAGTTATGTCACTATCACTTTGTTTTAGATCTTGCTAATGCTTTCTTTAGTATCTCCTTAGACAAGATGAGCCAGCTTGTATTCACCTTCATGTGGGAAGGCCAACAGTGGACCTTTATGGTGCTTCCCCAAGGCGTGTTCATAGCCTGATCATCTGCCATGGCCTTGTGGCAAAGGATCTGGCTACATGGAAGAAACCTGTGGCTGTAACCCTATTTCACTATATTGATGATATTATGTTAACCAGTAATTCTCTTTCAGAATTAAAAGAAGCACCAGAGACAATAATATCTTATCTTGAAACCCAGGAATGGGTAGTCAATTGGGATAAGCTGCAAGGCCCTGGCTGTTCTGTCAAATTCTTGGGTGTTTGGTCGGGCAAGACAAAAGCTATATCTTCTGCTGTAATTGACAAAGTACAGTGTTTTCCCACAACACAAACTCCAAAACAATTAATTACCCTTCTGGGATTGCTGGGGTACTGGAGGCTGTTCATCCCTCACCTTTGGTTTTGGGTGGGGTTTATGACAAAGGCAACATTCTAAGCGAGTACCCCTTGGGTTTTCATCATAATTATGGAAAGGGGCTGAATTATGATAAAGCCCCTTAAAGAAGCAGTTTTGTGCATCCTATAATGCCTTATTGCAAGTAGAAGGTTTAACCCAACAGTGCCTGTTCATTCCAAAGACTGTCATCCCTTTCCAGGGGTGGGTCGCAGATACTGGGAACAAACCGCTCTGGCAGTGCGCAATTAAGTACTTTAACAAAATGGAAAGCTTACCTGCTGCAGTGCAGTGTCTTCAACACTAGCCCCCTGAGTACTGAAATACACGAGATCCTAGGCCCAAATCTTACATGGAAGATTCTTTGGCATAAATTATAGCCCCAAAGGTAGCCATTAAAGAAGTGCCCACTAAAGAAGGCATAAGAACAGTTTCAGAGAATGCACGGTACACAGACGGTTCAGCTAGCAGACAGCCTTCAGCTAGCAGACAGCCTTATGCAGCCCAGCTCTAACACTACTTGGTGGGAATCAGGCACCATGCAAAGCAGTCAGTGGGCTGAATTAAGAGCCATGTAGATGGGTTATACTACATGAGCCTGGAGATGCATTGATAATTGGGCAGTATATGATGGCCTGGATGGCAACCTGGGAAAAGAACAATGGACTATCGTGGGCCGCCCTCTGTGGGGGAAAGATCTATGGAAGGACATTTAGGATGCCTGCCAGCAGGGACAGGTAACTATCTATCATGTCCCTGCCCACTCGTCTAATACCTCTCACAGGAATTTTTGAGGCAGATGCCATCACGAAGGTCTGGAGCCATACCACTGAGACCTGAGAAGTGGTGGACTGGCTCTACAAAAAAAGTGGACATCATGGTTACCAGACCCTGTGGAGCTTAGCCCAGCAGTTCCAGCTGCCTGTCATTCACCAGCAGCTTGTGGCCATCACCCAAAAGTGTCCATTGTGCTCACTCCAGAAATCGTGGCAATAACTTCGCCAGAAGAGGACATATTGGTCAAGCACAGGCCCCAGTAACACGATGGCAAGTGGATTAGATTGGTCTCCTCCTGCTCTCGGAAGGGACAAGGTATGCATTCACTGCTACAGACACTGCCAAGGGACTCCTGTTGGCCTTCCCAGTAGGAAAGGCCAAACAGTGGGCCACAATTCACTGCTTAAAAAAAGTAAATGCCCTATACGGGGTGCCAGCCCAGATTGACGGTAACGGAGGAACTCCATTTGCTGGTCATTTCATGCAGTCTTGGGATGGACCAAGATATTGCTTGGACTTTCCATTTACCCTATAACCCCACCAGTGCAGGCCTAATAGAAAGGATGAATGGTCTTTTGAAGGAACAAATAAAAGGCGACAATGGATCTTTAAAACAATGGACTAAAAGACTGTATCCCATCCTGACCTATTTAAAGTCGGGCCTCAGGCCTCGGCTCCTGCTCCAGTTGAAACGCTATAAGCAGGACCAATGCAAGCTTTGAGAATACAAGTTAAAGGACCAGCTGTCCTGAAGCCCAAAAGGGGGAATAATAATAATCTGTTTTTGCTTATGCCTCAAACTATACAAACTGGGTAAAATGAGGTCCTTTGGCCATGGCATGGGCTTGTGCAGCCTCACTGGCTAGGAATCTTAAACCATGGGGGAATAGGAGTCACCCAAAACATTGTTATAAGACTACAATTTATACAAAAAAATGCCAGCAAAAATCTTTATGAATAATCTGGGGTCTCTTATTCCTGCTGGGACCCTATGTGTATTCTGTGTGGACTCTCCTTATGCCTAACCTAGTTTTTGATGTCACTGTAGAAAACTCAGAAAATCTAGAAGGGGAAAATGTATGGTATTAGAAGCCTCCTCATATGACTCCCTGTATTAGTCAGCCAAAGGGGTGCTGATGCAAAGTACTAGAAATCTGTTGGCTTTTATAAAGCATATTTATTTGGGGTAGAAGCTTACAGTTACGAGGCCCTACAGAGTCCAACTCAAGGTACCATAAGAGGTACTTTCTCACCTAAAGTCTGTTGCCACGTGTTGAAGCAAGATGGTGGGCAATGTCTGTGAGGGTTCAGCCTTCCTCTTTCCTCTTAAGGCTCCATGGTCCCAGCTTCTTCCAATCTCAGCTGTAGGATGGCATAAGGTACATCTCTCTTCCCAGGGCTTGTCTGTTTCCAGCTCAGCTGCTTTGTTCTCTTCACAAGGTCAGCTGTAAACTATCAGGCTCATCTCTCTTCCTGGGCTGCAGGATCCTCTGTGTATCTTCTCTGTGCATGTACTTCTCTTCCTCTGCTGTGTCTTTTTCTGTGTGAATGTCCACCCCAAGGGGGCAGGGACTCAATATGCTACTGACGTGGCCAAATCAAAGCCCAAATCTTAATTTAATCAAGTAAATGTAACCTTTGAATTTAATACAATCAACGGGTATCATGCCCAGAGGAACAGACCAGTTTACAAATCTAATCAATATCTGTTTTGGAATTCATAAATAATATCAAACTGCTACACTCCCCTACATGGTACTTTATCTGCTAATGGAAATGCTGCTTGTATACTATTAGAACAGCACCATCAGCCCCTTCTTGTTCCCCATAAACATCTTTCTTTTTGCCCATAGCACTCTAGCCAATACCTTTCTACACTGGGTTTTGGCAGTAACCCATGCTCACAATCGAACCCAATGTTGGGTTTGCATAGACTTACCATCCTTGGGTGCCACTGGTCTTTGGACTGTAACTCCTGCAAACTGGACAGCGGGAAACACCTTGGTGGCATGACAGAATATGACCCATCAACAAGTTGGAAAAAGACCTCATTTAAAACTGAAATCCAGCTGCTGTCTTTCAATAAGACTCAAAATTATATCTTTTCCCTTGTAAGTGAACAAGTGAAGAAGCCCAGGTCTTATGATGATTTAGGATGCTTAATGGCTGAGGCTGTCACCCTAGATTGTCTTGCATGGACCCACAAGAGGAAATCCATGATATGGACTTGTTACCCCCTGAGTTGTGTAATTTTACTATCAAACTAGAAAATAATAGTATTTTCTAATGGAAGACCTCTTACCACTCATTTGCTGGGGCCTACCCATCCCCTAAAGTATAGCTATGGACTTGTGGGCAAAACGAGTGGCCATATTTAACCCTATAACTGGACTGGATGATGCACATGGGGACAGCCGTATGTCCCTGCCACCCTATATGACCCTTTACCCCATACTCCTAGTAATTGGGAAATGGTCAAGGCTAGATATAAGGTGAATCCCCTGCTGGTTCTACCCATTGATCATTTTTTGTGCCAGGTGGTGCTGCAATTGTCACTGAAATACATGTAACAGCTTTAGTCAATCACACTGCTCAAGCCCTTAATGACTCCAAAGTAGCAATTTCCTTACTAAATTAAGAAACTACCCAACTACAAAAGGTAGTTTTATAAAATAAGACAACTTTAGATATTCTTACTGCTGCACAAGGTGGGACCTGAGCCCACATTAGTGTTTAATGTGTATATATTCCTGATCACTCCCATAATATTTCACAAGCTCTAAATCATATGCAGGAGCGCATATAGCACATTGATAAATTAGCTAATGAACCCTTATCCAATTGGTTTAATTCCCTTTATTGGGCCTGAAGACATGTCTACTAGCTTCTAGTGGAGACTTCCTATTATTCTGTTGTTTTTTTATACTGTTGCTGTGGAATGTGGATGCAATGCTTGTCCTATGGTCAACGTAGGCTGCTGCATGGGGCTGGGTTATGGGAACCCAGAGCCTAGGCTCCCCCTAAGCCCACTACATGTAGCCACCTACATGACCTAGACATAAGATAAAGGTTAACAATCCTCCCCAGAGGAGAAAGAATGTATAGATAGTATCATAAACCATAATCTCCTCAGAGCAGTAAACTTCATTCCTGTGTACATAGTGATAACATCACCAGACCTCATATGTGCATGTCATGGGACCCTAGCAGAAACTCTGTTCTCATACTCTATGGAATGTCTCTGTTCTGAAAACCTTTATACTACCCCTCACTTTCCTGCCTCTTTGTGGAGCGCTACCTTCATTCTCTGGACTGCCGCCCTTGGAGACTCTCCTGTTCATGAGTCCAAATTAAAGCTTATGTCTGACTCAGTGCCACATATGGTCTTTGGTCTTGTGGCTGCCCCAACTCGTGCCCTTCAGGAGTTGGGTTGGAACATATCTCATGGTGGTTTTAATTTGCATTTCCCTAAAGATAGTAATATTTGAGCATCTTTCCATATGCTTATTTGGATCTATAACTCTTCTTTGGTGAAGTATTTTGTCCATTTAATATTGCATTGTTTGCCATGTTATTATTGTAAGAGTTCTTAACATATCCTGTTTAGTCTTTTATCAGACATTTGTTTTGCAAATATTTTTTCCCACTCTGTGACTTGCCTTTCTATTTCTTACTGGTGTTTTTTGAAGAGGAGAAATTTTAATTTTGAAGAGCTGTAATCTAATAATTATTTATTTTGTATTTCATGCTTTTTTGTGTGTCCTATCCAAGAAATCTTCGCTTAATCTAAGGTGACAAGGATTTTATTCAATGTTTTCTAAAATTGTTACAGTTTTAGGTCTTACATTTGTGTCTATGATCCACTTTGAGTTAATTTTTGTACAAGGTGCAAAGTAAGGATCAATATTCATGTTTTTTGTATGTATATGTACATGGGTTTTTGATGGATTATTTTACCATCATTGTTGCAAAGACTATTTTTTCACTATTGAATTACCTTGGCACCCTTGTCAAAAATCAATTGAGGGGGGCGGATGTGGCTCAAATGGTTGGGCTTTGTCTGCCATATGGAGGGACCTGGGTTCGATCCCCAGGACCAGGACCTCCCGGTTAAAAAAAAAAAAAAAAAAAAAAAAAAAAA
>JAKSZT010054562.1:3100860-3263428 GCA_026826555.1 Tolypeutes matacus
ATATATATATATATATATATATATATATATATATATAGAAGGTGCATGGCCTGCCAGGCTCTGTGTGCCGGTGAGCCACCAGGCCCCAGGAGCCATGCAGCAAGATGATGACATAACTAGAGAAAGACGCAGGGGAGAGACAAGACGAGATGCTCTGAAAGCTCTGAAAACCAGGAACCGAGGTGGCACAGGTGGCAGAACACCTCTCTCCTACACTGGAGGTATCCAGGATTGAATCCTGGTGAAGACTGGAGGAGGAGGATGAGAAAAGATGGCAGGAAACAGACACAGAGATTTGCCTAGCAAATGGACACAAAACAGCAAATGGGGAAGCGGGGTTTAAAATGGATAAAGTAAATAAATAAATCTTAAAAAAAAAAAAAAGTCAATTGACTATAGTGGGTGTGGATATAGCTCAAACAGTTGAGTGCCTGCCTCCTGGGTTCAGTTCCTGGTGCCTCCTGAAAAAACAAAAACAAACAGCAAGCAAAACAAATGAAAAAATCAACTCAGGAAGCTGATGTGGCTCACTGGGTTGAGTGCTGGTTTCCCACATATGAGGTCCCTTATGTATTTTGAAGCCTCCATTAATAGGTGCAAAGACATTTAGGATTTTTATGTCTTCTTGATCCATTGACCCCCTTTATCCATATGTAATGCTACTCTTTGTCCTTGGGAGTATTCTTTGTTCTGAAGTTTACTTTGATATTAATATAGCCTCTACAGCTTTCTTTTTCTTTCTTTTTTAAAAAAAATTATTTAAGACTTTTAACAGGCACTTGCAGTTTGTTGACATTTTCTAAAAAATCAAGTTGTAAACTTTTATTACAAATTAAATATGAAGTTTTAAAAAATCTCAACTTGACCAGATATGAAACTATTTAAAAACCTTTAAAGGTATATTGAGAAAAACCAGGTTTTGTAAAAAATACATTGGTCATTACCAAAAATAGACGTCTTTAGGTAAAAATAATAATAATAACCCATGCTGCACAGATAATGCAGACTGCTCTAGTTATCTGGTCTTTGGGTGAAAAGCAAACATTTAAGGTCTTCAACACCAATATTTTGTTCACTTCTTATTGCTGGAATTTCATACGCATTATTTCTTGCTGGGTGATTAAACTGGATGATGGTGAGATAAGGAGCAATTTACTCAGCCCTGTCCGGCCTAGTTTTTAGGGTGGAGGGATTCTTAGCTGGTGGATCAGCTGCTTTTGTTCTTTGCCATCTTGTGGTTCAGCGTTTTCTGGGCATCTGCCTGGTAATTCAAGTTGTGGTAACTGCTGACCTTGGGTTTCATCTCCTCAATTTTCTATATCCTCTTCGTTGCCATCCTCTCTAGGCTCTTTGGCCAGCCCCACCCCCCACCCCCGCAGAATCGTGGTCTATTAACCCTGATACATACTCTGTCTCACTGGTCTACCTTGTTCTCCTGCACCCTGGTTGTTAGTACTCTATATCACTTCTCACTGCACAGGAGAGTTGGGATACTTTTGCCAACACCCATAGGATCTCTGCATGTAGTAAGAAGGGAACTGTAGTCTGTGGTAGGGCAGGCGCTGTTGGGCCTGGCCTTTGGGAGCACTCTCCCATCCCCTACTCTTTACTCACTCTCATTTTTCTGGTAATTCTGCTGGTAACTGCATGAGGATAACATCTATACTGGTTACAGTCTGCCTTGCACTACATATTTACTGCCTTGTACTGGAAATCCACCAGAGCCTGTAACATTTGCTGCCTCCCTACCCTTTTCTCCTTCAACAACATCATACTCCCCAGTCTCTCCATCTCCTAGAATGCAAAGGTACTTCCAGAGGCCAGTGAGTATGCTTTCCCTCATCATAGGAAATCCATGTTGGTGTGTGCTCTCTGACTTCTTGGGTTTGTCAGCCCCATGCTTGTTCTGCAAAGGTCCTTATGTAGCAAGATGAATACAGTTATATTCAGCAAAATTCCTTTCAGCAAGCGGACTGTTTAAGTTCAGAAGAATTTTCTTGACAAACCTTGTTGGAGTAAAGATGAGACCTCAAGGGACCTCACTGGGAAGGGAACAAATCTGAGTGGAAAAAGTGGAAGATATGTCTATGGCCCCACAGGAGACCAAGGATATGGAGTCAGAAAGCTGATGACACGTAAGTTGCTTTGTAATATGGCTCCTCTTGATTCCTCCTCATGACCTCCCACATCATAAGTAAAGTGTGTGGCTTTAAAAACAAAAAAGAAAACAACTAATGAAGGGGTTGGGCTGTGATTCCACACACACACATGGGCAACCAGGGCAGATGAGGGAATGTGGAATCAGTGAAATGAAGTAAACTGCAGGAACACCTGAGGAGAGGGCAGCGCTTTTGACCATCTTAAGCTGTGGCATTGGGGTTTGGGTCAAGGTTAACCAGATGTATGGCCACCTTGATGGAAACCTAAAGAGAAGGGAGAACATTAGAGAGGATTTTTTAAACTTGAAATTATAAGTAATGTCTGAATGGTGTTTAATATTGTGAAACCCAAGGTATACAGAGAGTTTTAGACTTACTCTCAATCCAAGTTTACAGTATTGTTATAAATGAGTTTTTATCGTGCTGGGTGATCACTTAACCTATTAACCATTATCAGTTTTTGGGTATGGTTTAAATCTGTTCAGTGGAAAAATCTCAGATCAAAGTTCAGTTTTTAAAAAATTTATTTTTCTTTCAAAGTTCAGTTTTGTGAATATGGTAATATGTATTGATATCAAGTATGGGTATAAAATTTATTTAATAAGAACCTAGTTTATAGCTTCCCTTAAAATTGTCCATGGAGGCTGACACTGGCAGCCCGGGGCAGTAGAAAAGGAAGGCACTTTGTCATTAGAACGACTGCTGGCATCTCAGCTCACAAACAGTTGTTCAGCATGTGATTGGGAACTAATCTGCTGATGCAGAACAAGGGCCAGCACCTTGCCCTGATGAAGAGCAGAGAAATGCTAGGATTGTTTGCCTTTCTTCTATGTTGTCATTAGCCCCAGTATCTCTATTGGAATCTCAAGGGCTACTTTCCACATGCAGAGGCCATGGTGACAAGACTCCCGTTTTGAAGAAATCTCACACCATTTCTTAAAGTTTCATCTCCTTAGAGTCTTTGCTCAACTATGACCTTTTTCCATGAAGCCTGCCCTAGTCTCTTTAATATTGCTTCATCCAAAACATTTCCCATCCTTGACCTTGTAGATCTTTTCCTTTTTCCGATAGAATCTATAATCTTTTTTTTCTTTTCATTTAAAAATACTTTCAAACCTACAAGATAGTTACAAAAATAATATAAACCCCATACAGAGAACTCTAACATACCCCTACCCCTACCTGCAGATACCCAGATCTATCAATTTTTA
Source organism: Tolypeutes matacus (assembly GCA_026826555.1). Lineage (NCBI taxonomy): Eukaryota > Metazoa > Chordata > Mammalia > Cingulata > Chlamyphoridae > Tolypeutes > Tolypeutes matacus. The sequence goes on from JAKSZT010054562.1 coordinate 3,104,231, forward strand.
ACAGGAACATACATACAACATAAACTTTCCCATCTCAACCACTCTCAAGCATAGCATTCAATGGAATTGATCACATTCACAGAACCCTCACCACTTTCCATTACTAAAACTTTCCCATCTCCCCAAACAGAAACCCTATACCCATTATGCGTTACCGCCTCACTCCCTCTGGCAACCTGTACGCTAATTTCTGTCTCTATGAGCTTGCATATTCTCTGATATTTTCAATGTAGTTACCATGGGGTTTACATTTAACATCCTAAATCTATAACACTCTTGTTTGCTTTGATACCATCTTAACTTCAATAATATATGCCAACTGTTTTCCTGTACCTGCCTGTTCTTGCTGGTTCTTCAAAGCTTCTGTGAGGGATGGTGCCCTGAAATTTCTCATTGCCTGCCCCATGATCAGTGTAAGGCCCTAAAACCTATAATCTTTTAGCATAATATGTAATTTATCAAATATTTTGTTTACTTTCTGTCTCCTTTCTGTAGAATGTAAACTCCATGAGGGTGATCTACTTGCCCTTTATTTCTGTGCAATTGTATCCTTTGCAGTGCATATTATATTGGCCTTTTGGCAATTTACCAATGAATGTTTACCTACATAGTGTCATTCGGCCATTAACTATCAGGGATAATTAAAATTATTATTATTCATCTCATCAAGGTCATTCCCATTGGAAATCCAGTTCTGTGGAAACCTTTTCAATAAAACTATAGCTTTTATTTTGCATGTTAATGTTGATTTTGAATTTTAGTGAAATAGTTGAAAGTGCAAAAGTGCAGTGTGTACGATTTGTCAACCACACTGGCAAAACTAGACAATTCTTAAAATAGAGCTTGTTTGGCTAGTGGAGTCACTTTTAAAAAAATAAGTTTCAGCTACATAATTTAACATTAAAATTTTAGCTTATAAGTAATTCATGTGCTTATTAACACCAGAGTAACCCTGTTTCAGAATAACTCTCAGTGGGAAACATTTAAGAGGACACCCAGTAACCCTGCACAGCCTGGTGACATCGCCACACATTTCCTTAAAAAACAGGAAGAGAATAGCCACATTGTGGCTTGTTCTGATCCTGCTTGGAGACTGAACTTTGATTATTTTAGACTTTTTTTTTTTTACATCACCTAATTTATACTTCAATAGATGATTTGACCTAAAGGAGTCTGTCATGGCCAGGAAAACTCAAGGACTAAGATAGGCAGTTTTGTAGTTCATCTCCTTTTCATCTGGCAATGGATGTGCTCAGGAGATTTTATAATATGAAAGTCACAGTTTTGATGTCCAACCCTGTGATTCATTCATTCATTCAGACTTCTCTCCTCTTCCCTTTTACATTTTTTCACCTTTGAGCCTTTTTCATTTCAGGCATTGTGCTAAATGGTGGAGAGCCAGAGATGAATAAAACTTTGGCATTTTCCTAGAGGAGCTCACAGTTTAAGGCCACCTTATGGTTTAATGAGGAGACAAGTTTGAATAACACAGACAATTATCATTTAGATACTATAGCAGGCATTGTCAAGGTCTGGTGTGGTGGACAGGTACTCTCAGGATGATACGTTAACCATCTCTCACCCAAAGAAATATTCTTTTCTTCAAAATAAAGTTTTAAATATATTTAGGCCCTTTTACTAACAGCAAAAAATCAGAGTATGGACTAAGGGGGTGTTGAGATTTCTCTTAGCCCCATAGTCATTTAATGACCCAGGCATGAGAGAAGCACATAAAGATTATTGGTTAAAGCCAGCTGTGTGCTGTGGAGGTGGGAGCACAGAGTCATGTTGGTTGAAATTCAGAAGAGTAAGAACTCCTTCAGTAAAGCTTTAATAGCATGGGATGTTGTGCAGAGCCTGGAAAGGAGGCCAGATCACTGCTGCCTTTGTCTGGTTATAGATTGGTCCAGGGAAGTAGGCAGAGGCCAACAAAGACATGGTAATGTTCTTGAGAAAGAGATGGGGGTAGAAGGCTCCAGCCATTATAATAATTTTTATATTGCTTTTTGCTGCCCAACTCCCAGAAATTCAGAATTTCATTGTCAGATTGAAAACAAGGCCATGGGTATGAGTAACTTGATGGATATATGGAGGCTACAGAGAAGGGCTTATGGGATTCAGAACAAGGACCAGGAATACCGACAGGACAATACCAGCTTGGAAAAGACAAGCCAGAGGTGTTCCCCATAAACCAACCACACAGTCTGCAGATATCGTTTGCTTCCAGCTTTGCCACTGCTGAGTCTCAAGGTTGTACTGGGAGAAGTGACCGTTTCCAAAATATTTTCATTTGAAACAGAAGCTGACCCTGGTTGATTGTTAGTTTGATGGCATAATTCTTTTGATGTATGCTGGCTGCATGATTAAAGACTTACTCAGGCCACCTCAAAGAATGAGTGGCTTTACTGTGAGGATTCACGTGGACCTGGATTGCAGTCATGGTGCCAGGCCCTTGGGGGACCAGGAATGGTCCCGTTGACAGGCCTCTGAGTCTGGAAAGTAGTTCAGGCTCCGGAAGGTCAATTGGAATGCTTGTGACTCTAGTGGCAGAGTCTTTTCTTCTTCCCTCAGTGTCAGGATTTTATGGAATCAACTCTAGTTCTCTGCCATCACCTGGATTCAGCCATTCTGAATTCTCTTTGTTCTGATTGTGTCTGAATATCATTCTGCTGTTACTTTTGCTACTCACTGCTCATTCTTTCTGCACACTTTGCCCTCAGACTCCTTAAGAGAAAGATCTATTGGCTCAGCCACTACCCAATAGAGGATTCCCTCTTGGGCTACATTTTGACCCAAGCCAGCTTATAGGTTAAGGTGCCCACTCCTTGTCCATCCACCAATGTCCAAGGTGGTAGGTCATGTGCTACAGAACATGTTTAGGGAACTCTCTTAGTAGGGCCATCAGAAAGGCCCAAACAAGAGGTAGGTACTCAGAGTTCTTGCTGGAGGAGTTTCATTGTAGCTGGAAGGCAAAAAGCCACAGTCTCACGTTCAGGTTATGGTGCGGTATATCCAATACCGAGGATATAGGGTGACTACATAGTCAGACGCCACCCTGCTTTTCACACAAGCTCTGATAGCACAAAGTTCACATTAACCTATCATCTGTGTCCCTACACATCTCTGGATCTTTGTGCAGTTAACCCAAATGCAAGCAGCAGCACTGGATCACAGCCTTGGATTCCAGTCCATCATGGACTTGCTTTTCTAGACCTGTAATGTTGGGTACCTCTCTAAGCCTCAGTTTTTGTCCCTTGTAAAGTGGGTGTACTAGAACCTACCTCATAGGGTTGTTGTGAGGGCTAGAGTAGGCAAGGTATGTAACTTGATCGTTCCTGGCTTCATCAGCAACTGGCACAGTGTAAAATATAAGGGAAAAAATTAATGGTCTGCTACTTAATGCCTCTCCCCCATCCCCTGGGCAGGCCTCAGTCCTCCCTGTGCTTGTGGCCCTTTTGGAGTCCCACAGTAAAGCCTGAGTATCTTCTATCTCTTCAAGGCCACTTCCTGTGACTCTGTAGTCCTTTTCCTCTATCATTTATTGTGCTATATCTCTTCCATTAGCAGCCTGGCCATCTCCCTCCTGGCATCTTCCTCTCCAGGCAGAAGGAAAATACTTTTTCGCTTTAGGTCCAGTTCTGTCTGGGGCAGGGAACAGACCCATAGTGGTAACATAGCTCTCATTTTAACCACCCTGTCTCCTTGGATTGGGGGTGCTTCCAACAGAATGGCTTGGGCTTTAGTGACAGCATTTATTTTTACCCCAGAACCCTTCTTTTCTAGGACCTCCAGACATTCCTTGGAGGACTGGTGTCCTTATATTTCTTCCTCAATTAATGGTGACTTCCCTTCTTCAGCAGCTTCTCTTGGGCCACACATCTGTTCATCAGCCACATCGAATGCAAGTCATAGTCCAGGATTAAATTTTCTCTCATATGGTTCAGGAAAATCAGAGGAGGTACTCAATACAGGTAAGGCATGTTTTGTCTGTGTTGTGCTCACAGAGGAGCTCGTGAAGGGTGATGCTTGGCTCCATAGGCCAGCACATTTTAATCCTGTCTGCTGCCCAGTCATAACCTCAGGTGATGTGTGTAAAGTGCTTGGCCAGTTCTGAAGCATTATTATTTTTTTAAAGATTTATTTTATTTATTTCTCTCCCCACCCCCTGCATTGTTTGCACTAGCTGTCTGCTCTCTGTGTCTGTTCATTGTGTGCTCTTTGTGTCTGCTCGTCTTCTTTTTTTTTGGAGGCACTGGGAACCCAACCCAGGACCTCCCATGTGGGAGGGAGGCACCCAATCGCTTGAGCCACCTCCACTCCCTGCTTGTTGTGTCTCTCTTTGTGTCTCCTCATTGCATCATCTTGTTGCATCAGCTTGCCATGCCAGCCCATTGTGTCAGCTCTCTGTCTTGCTTGTCTTCTTTAGGAGGCACCGGGAACCAAACCCGGGACCTCCCATGTGGTAGGCGGGTGCCCAACTACTTGAGCCACATCTGCTTCCTGTAACCATTATTTTTATTGCTCCCTGGGCCTGCTTTGAAATCATTGCTTTCTGGATATATAATATGTAATATAATATATGATATAATAATCAGTTCTTTGAAATAACTGATGCCCCTTCTGGTTGCTGATCATTCTGGATATCTTTGAGGCTTTCTAGGTGGTCCATGTTCAGCTTTCATTGCTTTAGCAATTCTTATATAAAGTAGAGGTTTCTTAAAGATGAATTAATAAGTGAAAGATCTTTGTCATTTATTTCACATGTGTATGTAGCTGATATAACTTCTCTTGACAGAAAGAACCTTGTACCTTATAGTTAAGAATAGACAGAACTTTTTCAGGACATTTGGATTTTCCTTTGTTCTCTTTCATACACAGCTTAATATCTAAACTGAACTTAAAGCAAGCTAAATGCTGAGGCCTGCTATGCCCTTTGAGTACCTGACAACCACAAAGCCAACTTTTTTAAGTACTTGGGGCACCAGGCAAAAGGAAGACTGGATGCAATTCGATGCCTGAGTTTTCCTGTGCTTACAAAGCATTCCTAGTGTTTGCCTCCTCATAGCATTGTAAGCCTTTCATCTGGGGAGATGCTGGAAGGACCTAATTGTCATATGAATATATTTATGGATTCTAATTCTTTATCTGTACCCATGTTACTCTGTACATGACATGTTTTTCAGTAAGTTGAACCCATAAACACCGTGTGAGGGTCCACTTGGCTCTGGGAAAATGAAGACTTTTGGAAAATTAGTGAGGATTCTCTTTGTAAGAAAACTTCTGCTTTTTATAGGCTTATCAGCAGTTCTAGACAGAACTACCTGCTCACTGAAGGCTAGTTAGGTGTTTCCTTAAAGCCAAATAATTATCTTTGTAGTAATATGGTGAAAAGAAGCATGGTGTCAGAAGTTTGACATGTGTGTATGTGTGTGTGTGTGTGTGTGTTGTGTAGAGGCTGAATTTCCTGAGCTCTGCCTGACTGGGGAAGATAGTATGGCCCTTTCTCTGGAAGACTCATGGTTGGGCAATAGAGGGAATTTGAACAGTTAGACTGAGTCATCCTCCAATCCTGAGCTTCTCCAATCCTATAGCTTCCGAGGCTTTTATTTAAGAGAAAAGGCAATTATTCCTAAACTTGGTTTAATGTTACCCCTGATGCTTTTTGTTCATCGATTACCACCTTCTTTTTTCCTTCCTTTCAAAAATGAATAATTTAATCGTAATTTTTGAAAACAAGACATAAAGTACTGACAGGCAGAGATGGCGACACACTCCCAAGTCTAATAATAAGATGGTACAGCTCCTTAACAGTGTGCATGGGGACACCTGGATTGGAAGGTAGGTTAAATTAGAATATTTAGAAGCAGTTGAGAAAAGCTCTTTTAATTTTGCTTTAACCCTGGGCTTCTATTTTCTGGATATATCTAGGGTAAATCTATCTACCTTTAGAGTTCCCTGTTCATATAAATGGTGGGATGTATGATGAGGGTGGGGAAGGAAAAGAATTCATTAGGTGAGAAGGGCAATTGCCTAAAGAGGACAAAGGTCCCTTTGAGGAAGCATATTTTTACTGTTTGAAAATATTATCCTTATTTTTACCAGCTTCAGGTTCAAAGTGGCCTCCTTCACTCCTGCCTGTGGATTATCTCCCCTCTAAATGAGGTTTGTTAGTAACCTGAGTATCAAGCACTCTGGAGCCAAAGGATTGTCTCCGGGGTTGGATCCAGTCTGAGGTCAGCATCAGGGTCATTGGCCACCAAACATTTCTCTGAATTTGGGGAGCCTGAATGCCAGGGCTGGGAAGGTTGAATTTGGCTCTTTGTTGAGACACTGAGCAGGCTCTTGATGTCATGGCAGGATTCAGAGTCCTTGCCAAGGCAGATGCGTGGGTTGTAGACACTGGCAGATTTGGGCACAATGGCAGCCAAAAGAGATGTGACAGCTGGCACGCACTCTTGTCACACAGACCACACGGGGGTGAGCACATCAGATACTGTACCAGGAGGTGACAGAGCAAATCACAGCTGACACCTGAGGGATGAGAAAATTGGTCGACTTATTTCCTTTCTTTCCTGTTACTACAACTTCGTGACAACTTGGAGTATTTTGCACAACTCAGAGATGAGCTCTTTGAACCGCTGCCTGTGCAGAGGCTCAGGAGGGAGACCTTACCTTGCTAAATGGAGGAGTATGATTCTGTACACATAGGGGGACTGAACCTTCAATCCCAATTTTTTCAATTAATTTTTAAATTGTTGTTAACATATATATATATATATACACCAAAAAATTTGCCATTTTAACCATTTTTAAGTGTACAAATCAGTGGCATTAATTAGTTACAACAGTATGCTATTATCACCACCATCCAGTACCAAAATGTTTTCATCACTCAAAACGGAAACTCAGTACCAATTAAGCAAAAACTCCCCAATCCCCTCTTCCCCTGCCCCTGGTATCCTCTAATCTACTTTCTGTCTCTATGAATTTGTTTGTTCTATATATTTAGTGCAAGTGGAATATTTCATTCAACATAATATTTTCAAGGTTCATCCATGTCGTAGCATATATCCACACACTTCGTTCATTTTTATGGCTGAATAATATTCCATTGTATGTGTATACCACTTGTTTATCCATTCATCTGTTGATGGACACTTGGCAATTGTGAATAATGCTGCTGTGAACATTGTTATACAAGTATCTGTTTAAGTTCTTCCTTTCAGTTCTTTTGGGTATATACCTAGGAGTGGAATTGCTGGTCATATGGTATTTCAATATTTAAGTTTTTGAGGAACTGCCAAACTTTTTCACAGGGGCTACACCACTTTACATTCCCACCAGCAATGTATGAAGGTTTCAATTTCTCTATAACCTTGCCAACATGTGTTATTTTCTGGCTTTAAAATATTTAAAAAATAATAGTCATCCTAGTGGGTGTGCTTCAATCCCAACTTTTAGCAACTGGGGGCAGGTACAGAATGGAACACACACCGCTGCTTTGCTATAATTTTGCACCTACAATCTGGAGTTTCTGTTATGGATTTAACAGACTTCTTGAAGAAGCAGAGGTGACAGCCAGAGTCTGTGGCTTTAAAAAAGGCCTCAGGCATATCTCTGATATAACCCAATAGAGCCCAAAGGTTGCAGTGCTGAAGGGCTGGCTCATGGGTGCTTGCCTGTGACAGCCTCTCCAAAGGGACACATAGCACCATGTGGCAGCAAAGATCTCTGCTGTGACCTGTCTACTCTTTAATTCTTATCAGAGTCAGAGTACAATTGAACAAGAAAAAGGCATATTTCCTGGATAATGGACATGCAAAATATAAAGAGGTAATGTACAAACGTAACATAAAGAGGGGAAACAGATATGGGAGCAGAGAATGTGTATGCCATTGAAGCTAAGTTGCTATCTTTTCAAATTAGTACCTTATAGATGTAGGTTATGTAATACAACCCCCAACGTAACCACAAAGTAAGTAGTTTAAAAAATATACATAAACAGGAGCATATGTGCCTTAAGCATTTGGATGCCTGGCTTCCACATGGGAGGTCCCAGGTTAGGTTCCCAGTGCCTCCTAAAGAAGATGAGCAGATGCAGTGAGCTGACAATTAGCAGACACAATAAGCAGGGAGCAGATGTGGCTCAAGTGGTTGGGTACCTGCCGCCCACAAGGGAAGTCCTGGGTTCGGTTCTTGGTGCCTCCTAAGGAAGATGAGCAGACACAGTGAGCAGACAAGAGTACACAATGAGCAGAGACAACTAGTGGACACAATGAGCAGAGACAACAAGCAGACAGACAAGGGAGCCATCTTAGCAGGGGGAATAAAGTAAAAATTAAAAAAATATATACACGTAAACAGAAGTGAGAAAGGGATCAATCAGATACATCACAAAAGATCAACTATACAGAAAGGAGGTTGCAATAAAGGAAAAGAGAGACAAAAAAAGATATATAAAAACCAAAGGCTAAAATACTGAAGTAAGTACTGCCTTTATAGTAATAACACTGAATGTTAATGGATTAAACTCCCCAATCAAAAGACACAGATTGGCAGAGTGGATAAAAAAGCATGATCCAACTATATGTTGTTTACAAGAGACTCACTGTTGAGTCAAAGACACAAATAGGTTGAAAGTGAAAGGATGGAAAAAGATATTTCATGCAAGTAGCAAACAAAAAAGAACTGGGGTAGCTATAGTGAAATTGGAAAAATTGACTTTAAGTCAAAAGCTGTTACAAGAGGCAATGAAAGACACTATATTAATAAAAGGGGCAATGCACCAGGAAGAAATAACAATCCTAAATATTCTGAGTTTCCAAAAATCACATCCCAAGAGCATAGTGCTCCATGTGAGGGTTTAACTGAACACTGGACCATTCAGCAATTTCTATTCAAGTCAGGAATGGAGGTGCAGTTACCCAGGAAGGATCTGTGGAAAGTCCTACTTTCTGATGGTGTGGATACCTGTGTACTACATGGAAAGCCAACAAGTTGTTTGTTTGTTTTTCTCCATAATTTGTATGAATGGAACCACAGCCAGCCTGGACTAAAAGGGACAGAGAAGGGACAATTGAAGGAGAAATCACTCCAAGGGCAGAACCATGGAAGCTGACATCTGGACTGAAGACATCTTCTCAGGCCAAGACAGTGGGCCCACCCCTGTGTGTGAAAAGTGTGAGTCTGCCTTGGCACTTGGAGAGGATGTGCCTTACACCCTGTTCAGGAAGAATGCTGCCACCCTAGTGCTCTGAAAGGGTGGAGCCTTTGCTCTGGTGTTTGTGGAGAGCCTCACGACCATGCCAATGGTTGGAGAGGGTAGAGCCTTCACCCCAGTGTTTGAGGAGAGCGTGGCCACTGGCCAAGTGCTTGGAAGGGTGGGGCTTCCACTTCATCAGGTTCAGAGGACAAACCATTGTTCTATAGATGACTTTAAGACCTTGAAATCTAATGGAGTAAGTTCTGCTGGGTTTTGGAATTGTTTAGGATCCATGATGCCTGTATTCCTTCCAATTTCTCCCTATGGGAATGGAAATCTTTATCCAATGCCTGTCCCTCCATTGTATTTTGGAAGCAGATAACTTATTCTCTAGGTTTCACAGGTCCACAGACAGAGGGAAATTGTGCCCCAGGAAAGACCATACCAATAAACAATTATTGTGAGACTTTGTACTAAACATTGTTTCTGAAATGATTTAAGGCTTTCGAGATATTGTGATGGAATGAATGCACTTTGTGTATAAAAAGAACCTGTCTTTTTGGGGTCCAGAGGATGGAATGTGGTGGTTTGAAGCTGTAGGTACTCCAGAAAATCCTGTTCTTAAATTTAATCCATCCCTGTGTGTATAAACCCATTGTAAGTAACACCTATTGAAGAAGTTACTTCAGTTAAGGTGTGCCCCATGTCAATCAGGATGGGTCTTGATTCTATTATTGGAGTCCTTTAAAAGAGAATACAATTCAGAGAAAAGAGAAGGCGACAGGATGCACAAGCCTGAAACAAAACCCAGAAGAGAAGGAAGAGACCAGGAGAAGCCACCATGTACCTTGCCATATGATAGAGGATCCAAGGATCACCAGCAGCCAGCCTCAGAACACCACAGTCTTCAGGAATAAAGTATTGCCTGGATAATACCCTGATTTTGACATTTTGCCAGCCTCAAATACATGAGGGAATAAATTCCCATTGTTTAAGCCAACCCATTGAATGGTACTTGCTTGGGCAGCCTAGGACACTAACTCATTATGTGAAGCTAACCTCACCCTAATGTCAAAGCCAGATAAAGATACTACAAGAGAAGAAAACTACAGACCAATTTCTCTGATGAATATGGATGCAAAAATCTTCAACAAAAAATTTATTATTATTTTATTTTATTTTTTTAAGATTTTATTTATTTATTCATTTATCCCCCCCTTACTGCTTGTGCTCGCTGGGTCAGCTAACCACGCCGTGCGTGGCGGGCTTGCCTTCACCAGGAGGCCCCAGGAACCGAACCCGGGGCCTCCCATATGGTAAACAGGAGCCCTACTGATTGAGCCACAGCCGCTTCCCTTCAACAAAAAATTTAACAACTCTAATCCAACATCACATTAAAAGAATTAGGGAGTGGATGTGACTCAAACAGTTGAGTGCCTGCTTCCCACATAGGAGGTCCTGGGTTTGGTTTCGGGTGCATCCTTAAAAAAAAAAAAAAAAGCAAAAAGCAATCAACAAGCAAACAAATGAAAAAACCAACTCAGGGATGCCTATGTGGCTCAGTGGTTGAGCACTTGCTCCCCACATACAAGATTCTGGGTTCAATCCTTGCTGTGGTACCTCAAAAAAAAAAAAAAAAAAAAAAAAAAGCCACCATGATCAAGTGGGATTTATCCCACCTATACAAGGGTGGTTCAGCATAAGAAAATCAATTAATGCAATACACTATATTAACAAAACAGAGGGGAAAATCACATGATCATCTCAATCGATGCAGAAAAGGCATTTGCCAAAATCCTGCATCCTTTCTTGAAAAGAAAAAAAAAAAAAACAAAAACACTTAGAAAAATAAGAATAGAAGGAAATTTCCTTAACATGATATAGGGCATATATGTAAAACCCACTGTTAGCATCATATTCAATGGTGAAATATTGAAAGCTTTCCCTCTAAGATCTGAACAAGACAAAGGTTCCCACTGTCACCACTGTTTTTCAACATTGTACTGGAAGTTCTAGCCAGAGGCAAGAAAAATAAACAAAAGGCATCCAAATTGGAAAGGAAGAAGTAAAACTCTCCCTATTAGCAGATGACATGATCCTATACTTAGAAAGTCTCAAAATTTTTAACAAAGCTGTGAGAGCAAATTCAGCAAGGTAGTAGTGTATAATGTCAACACACAAAAATCAGTTGTGTTTCTATACATTAGCAATGAGCAGTCTCAGGAGAAAATAAATTTTTAAAATTCCCTTTACAATAGCAACTAAAAGAATCAAATATCTAGGAATAAATTTAACCAAAGATGTAAAGGACTTATACATTGAAAACTACAAAATTTTGCTAAAAGAATCCAAAGAACTTAATAAATGGAAGGACAATCTGTGCTCATGAATTAGAAGACTAAATAATAAGATGTCAATTCTACCCAAAATGATTTACAGATTCAACACAATCCCAACCAAAAATTCCAACAGTCTACTTTGCATGGAAAAGCCAATAATTAAATTTCTATGGAAGTGTAAGCAGCACCACATAGCCAAAAACAGCTTGAAGAAGAGATAAAAGGTGTTGGACTCACACTTCCTGACTTTAAAACTTATTACAGGCTCTCTCTGCCTAGAGGGGCCTGCACCAAATCTTGGTGTGTATTTCTTTCTCTCCCATTTCTCAGCAAGCTCTGTTCTTTCCCCCATTTCCCAAATTCTTTTTACTGGCCTTAAAAAAAAAAAAAACAAAAAAACAAAAAAGCAAACTTATTACAAAGCTACAATGTTCCAAACAGCTTGGTACTGACACAAGGATAGATTTAGAGACCAATGGAATTGAATTAGAGAGTTCAGAAATAGACTCTCACATTATGGCCCACTGATTTCTGACAAGGCAGCTAAGTCCACTCAGTTAGGAAAGAATAATCTCTTCAACAGATGGTGCTGGGAAAACTAGATATCTATATGAAAAAAAAAAAAAAAAGGAGGACCCCTATCTCACTCTATATACAAAAATTAACTCAAAATGGATCGAAGACCTAAATATAAGAACCAGGAACTCTTAAAGAAAATGTAGGAAGCATCTTCAGGATTTTGTGTTAGGCAATGGCTTCTTAGACTTTACACCCAAAGCACAAGCAACAAAATTAAAAAATTGATAATTTGGACCTCATCAAAATTAAAAACTTGTGCATCAAGGCACTTTATCATGAAAGTGAAAAGACAATATACTCAATGGGAGAAAATATTTGGAAACCACACATCTGATAAGAGTTTAATATATATAAATCCTACTGCTAGGTATATACCCAAAAGAATTGAAAGCAGGGACTCAAACAGATATTTGCACAGCAGTGTTTCATAGTGACATTATTCACAAGCAATCTGTGTCCATCAACTGATGAATGGATAAACAAAATGTGGTATATACATACAATAGAATATTACTCAACATAAAAAAGGAATGAAGTTCTGATTCACACTACAGTATGAACTTTGAAGACATCATGTTGAGGGAAATCAGCCAGACACAAATGGACAAATATTGTATAGTCTCACTAATATGAAATAATTAGAATAAGCAAACTCATAGGGTCAGAGTCTAGAATATAGGTTAACAGGTGCTGCATAGGGAATGGGAAGTTAATGCTTAAAATGTACAGATTATCTATTTGAGCTGATTGTAAAGTTTTGAGAATGGATGGTGGTGATGGTAGCACAACATTGTGTAGATAATTAACAGCTCTGAATTAATATGTGAATGTGGTTAAAAGGCAGAAATTCTAGGTCAAATATATATATGTTACTAGAATAAAAATTAAGAGAAAAAAACAGGACTGTACAACACAGAGAACCCTATTGTAAATGATGGATAACTTTGACTTTTTAAATCATTTTGTACATTGTATATTAGTTTTTTTTATATATACAATTTTACTTCAGGATTGACCCATCACTAAATAAACTGTTTTCCAGTAATTAATTTAAAATAAAACTTATTATATAGAGTTCACAATTATAAGTGATCTCCAGTTAAGTTGTTATATACAGTAGGTACCTAAGACATGTCTAAAATTCTGAAGATCATTTATATAGCAGTTTATGCTCAGGCAAAGCACAATTTGGTGAGTCACAATCTACTTTAATGAAGTACTATAGTAAATTGGAGCATTTTAAAGGAAGAGGAGTCTGTTATAATTATTGAAGAATCAAATATTAATTCACTTTTACACCTCAATCTGAAGGTGCAATATATTCTTTCACCCAATGAAATAAAATCAGAAGATACTATGTATCTTAGTTTGCCAGAGCTGCTATCACAAATACCACACAATGGGTTGGCTTAAACAATGGGAATTTATTACCTCAAAATCTAAATATGGGCAAGGCTTGCTTTCTCCCCAAAGACTGTATCATTCTTGTGCTAGGTGCAGGCAATCTTTGGGGTTCTTTGGTTTTTCCCATTACGTGGTTATCTCCTCTTTTTTTCTCTTCCAGGTGCCCACTGACTCCCAGGTTTTCTCTGTGGCCTTTTCTAAATAAGGCCTTGGAGCAGTTTGACATTATTTATGAATTCCAAAAATAGATATTGGATTATGCTTGTAAACTGGTCTGTTCCTCTGGGCGTGATTAAGTTATGATTAGGACTTTGATTGGTGGGCGGGGACTCAGAGATAAAACTACATGGCAGAGCAGAGGAGTGAGTTGGAATTTTGAGTTGGAGTTCTGGTGTTGAGTTTTAATGCTGGAGCCTGGGGAAGTAAGCACACAGAGGAGCTTGGTGGTGAGGAAGGAGAGAAGGCCCCAGGAAAAGAGACGAGCCATTCACCTGATAGTCTACAGCTGGCTTTGTGGAGAGAGGCAAAGCCTAGAGAGCCTCATAGTCTACAGCTGACCTTGTAGAGACAGCAGAGGAGCTGAGCCTGGAGACAAGCAAGCCCTGGGAAGAGAGAAACCCAGGAAGCCTGAACCCTTGCAGATGTCGGCAGCCATCTTGCTCCAACACATGGCAATAAACTTTGGTGAGGGAAGTAACTTATGCTTTATGGCCTGGTAACTGTGGGCTTCTACCCCAAATAAATACCCTTTATAAAAAACCAACCTGTTTCTGGTATTTTTTCATCAGCATCCCTTTGGCTGACTAACACAGGCCTCCTGTAATCTGGATTAAGACCATTCAGTTGAGTCATACCTTAAGGAAAGAAGAATATCCTCAGAGCTCCTATTTACAAAGGATTCACACCTATAGGAATAAAGACTAATTAAGAACATGTTTTTTTCTGGGAACATACCTCAATCTACCACACTATGTATGAAAAGGATTTCAGATTCTCCCTTATTAAACTTTAAGTTCTCTGTAGGCAAGGACTGTCTTATTTACCTTATTGGCTAGGACTACACCATAGGTAGGTATAGAGATGTTAAAAATATTTTTTAGATAAATAAAACTAGCTAAATTTGGTTCAATAAAATTTAGAAGTGCTTGACAGTCAAATACATGTATCATTTTAACATAGCATTATTGTTTCAGCATAAACAAAGCACACCATTTGGTACATTACATTTCATATTTTATTGATGGTGACATATAGCAAAAATTTAGTATATCAATTACCAATGTCCCTTATAAATATCTAAAGTTCTTTTTCACACACAATTCATACTGTAAAGCTATATCAAAACTAAAATTTAAAAGCAGTCAATTTAAAAAATATAATACATTAAAGATATAATTAATCATGAATGTGATATTGAGATGGCTTATAACTTCTACTTTTTAAAACATTTTAATTTATAATTGAATGTAGACTTTTACCAAGAGGCTGATTATTCTATGGAGCTCTTCTAAGAGAAGATGTCATTTTCATGTAATTAATGGTCCGATTAGCATAACTGAAGTTCTATTTCTTAAAAAGCTCAGAGTCCATAAATACATGCAGAAGATTATAAAATATTTTTAGGTGCACAAAAATCTTTTTTTTTTTTTTTAAGACTTATTTATTTAAATCTCTCCCCCCACACCTCCCGTTGTTTTGCGCTCGCTGTCTGCTCTTTGTGTGTTTTTCTGTGTCTGCTTGTCTTCTCTTTTAGGCGGCCCTGGGAACCGATCCTGGGACCTTCTGGACTGGGAGAGAGGCACTCAATCTCTTGTGCCACCTCAGCTCCCTGGTCTGCTGGTCTGCTGTGTCTCTTATTGTCTCTTCTCTGTGTCTCTTTTTGTTCCGTCATCTTGCTGCACCAGCATTCCTGTGTGGGGCAGCACTCCTGCGTGGGCCAGCTCTCTGCATGGGCCAGCTTGCCTTTCACCAGGAGGCCCCGGGAATTGAACCTTGGACCTCCTATGTGGTATATGGGAGCCCAATCACTTGAGCCATATCCATTTCCCCAAAAAATTTTTTTTTAATTTAAAGTATTCAGTTTGCCAAAAGACAAATTCCATTTGTATTAAAAATTGCCAGGGTTTCCACACACTGTTTTTTCATGTCTTCACAGCTGGATCTGATCTTGAAGTCACTCTATACTTCCTTGTAGTCCTTCTCCTTTTATGAAATCACTAGTACAAATATGCCAGGGTTTATCTTTGATGTTCTCTAAACAAACAATTGAGATACTTTTACAGACGTCACTGCATCTCTAAGATCCATTTTATTTGCAAAGAATACAATTGGTATTTGGCAGTGTTTAATATCTGGATGGTTCAGAAGAGTATAAAGTTCTTCTTTGGCCACAACCATTCTTAATCTATCACTGCTACCAGTAACAAAAATAATGGCTTGTCCTTCTATATAATAATGTTCCCAGAGATTTCTTTATCTTCATTGGCCTGACATGTTAAACACTTTAAAAGACAAACTGGATGATTTAAAATTTTCTACACTGAACCCTACTGTTGGAACTATATCTTGAGATTGAGCATTTTAGGTTTAAGTTTAACAATATTTTACCACTGTTGTCCAGTCTAAAGCACAAAACATGAATCTCCTCCTTCAGACCAAGCAAACCTGAAAGTTTTTGTAGCAATCCCAAAATGTGATTCAAATATTTACAAACCAGCTGTATCTGCCACAGGATGGGAATCTGGTCCGGAGTCCCTCAGCCTTCTTCTCTAAGCCCCCGTAGGAAGGATACCTGGTCTAAAATGAAGCTGCTTCTAGGAGGCTCTTGGGTAAACTGGTAGTCTTAGCCTCAGTTGGAGCAGCATGGCTGGGGTAGGTGCCTCCTGGGGGTGTTTCTTAGTGTCCCAGTTTCCTATACTCTAATTCCTCATTTCATATGGGAAGGGTTCTAGAGTCAACAGCTCTGATCAGTTCAAATTCCACTATTTACATTTACTAGTTGAATGACCTTGGATAGTGGCTGAACTCTGAACTTTTATTTCCTCATTTGCAAAAGCAGAGATAGTATTACCTATTTTCTTAGGGTTTTTATTATAAATAAATTAGCTAACACATGAAGAACCTGAGTCCCTGTCAGATAAAAGAAGTTCAAAACTGCTAATTTCCTCTTCTTTGTTCTCTGCTTCTCAGTAAGATATGACTCATGCAATTGGTTATAATTCTTGGTATATGTTTTTATAAATAAATTGGAAAACGGGTGTATAAATCCATGTCCTGGGAGTTTGGCTGGAATTTTGGAATATTAATTGGTGGTAGGGCACTTGAGGATTGTCTAATCAAGAGCCCCCCCACCCTTTTAAAGTAAGGGATACATGATCATAAATTCATTTGTGAATTGTGTAAATTAAAAATTAATTGAATTAGTAATTCAAAAACATATTTCACCAGCAAATATAAAACATAGTCCAAAAACAGTCTAATCAACTTTATTCTCACTAGAGTTCATGATTGTAGGTCTGATGTAAATAATTGGTCAAATAAATGTTAAAAAATGAGAATTTTGTTTTCTATCTCGAGACTAGAGAATTCTTGAACTGTGGCCTGTAGTGTCTGGGCACATCTCAGTTCTGACTCTGTGTCTATATCACTAATGGGTGTCAGCTTCAGTTTTAGCAGTTCTGTGAAAGAGAATATATTTTCTCAGTCCCAATTAGACTGATACATTGTCCAAAATTTGGCCATTATTTCCTAACTTTTTTTTTTGCAAGTGGCAGAAAATCCTCTCAAACTGTGTTAAGCTAAAAAGGGAATTTGTTAACTCAGATAATTTAAAAAAAGAGCCTCAGACATATCTTAATCCTGTCAGTATATGTGGGTTTTTTTTTTTTGTTTGTTTGTTTTCCACAAAAAAAGATTAGGACCCTTTTTGTTTAAAAAGTTGACTTGGTTCATTAAAGTTTAAAAACCCATTTTCTTAAACTTTAACTTTGATTTACACATATTATTCTTTTAATATATCTAAAAAGTTTTCCTCTCAGACACTGAATTTTTTCATTCCTAGAAGGTCAGTTTGAGCCCTTTCCCCCGCTACTTCTCTACTTAACATGCTAAAGCTTTCCTCTACCATCTTCAGTATATGGAATATAGTTATTGTTTTAATGTCCATGTTTACTAATTCTATCATCTGTGACATTTCTAGATCTGTTTCTGAAACTGGGGAGGTATTAGGAGTCCTCTAGATTCTGGGCCATGTCGCATAAAAGAATTTAGAATGCACCAGTTTAGTCTGGCCGGTAAAAAGAATTTATTGAGAAATGGAAAAGAACAGAGCTTGCTGAGAAATGGGAGAGAAAGACGGAAATAAGCACCCGTCTCCTTATTGCTCCTCTAGGCAGAGAGAGCAAGATATGGCTTGTGTGGTTACCTTTTAGGCTATTAATTATTCCTCCCCTTCCTAATGCTAAGGGGAGGGGCCCCAGCTGTTATTGGTTACACACCAATGGTGAGGACTTTTGTTTGGGGTTATCTGGGACCTCCCCTTGGCACTGGAAAGAGTCCCAACTGAGACCTCAGGGTTAAGGTCATGGTCTTGGTGGGATCTGCTGGCCATGTTGTGGCTCATCTTCTCCTTATTTCCCTGTACTAACCTGTCTCATTTCTACTGAGAATTTTTCTCCCTATTATGGGTTGTATTTTCTTGTGTCTATGCATGTCTGGTAAGTTTTGGAAGATGATCTCTCATTGTCATTTTGATTAAAATTTCCCTAATAGCTAATAATATTGCATTTTTTTTTTCATGTGCTTTTTAGCCATTTGTATTTCCTCTTTGGAGAAATGTCTATTTAAGTTTTTGCCCATTTTTAAGTTGGATTGCTTGCTCTTATTGTTGAGTTTTATGATCTCTTTATATAGAATGGACACCAAACCCTTATCGGATATGTGGATTTCAAATATTTTCTCCCATTGAGTGGGCTGCTTTTTCACCTTCCTGATGAAGTCTTTTGAATCACAAAAGTCTTTAAGTCTGAGAGGTCCCATTTATCCATGTTTTCTTTCATTGCTCGTGCTTTTGATGTAAGGTTTAAGAATCCACCACCTACCACCAGGTCTTGAAGATGTTTCCCTACATTTTCTTCTAGGAGCTTTATGGTTCTAGCTTTTATATTTAGGTCTTTGATCTATTTTGAGTTAATTTTTATATAGGTGTGAGATAGGGGTCCTCTTTCTTTCTTTTGGACATGGATATCCACTCCTCCCAGCAACCATTTGTTGACTAGACTATTCTGCCCCAGTTGGGTGGGTTTGACAGGCTTGTCAAAAATCACTTGACCATAGATGTGAGGGTCTGTTTCTAAACCAATTCTGTTCCACTGGTCTATGTGTTAATCTTTTTGCCAGTACCATGCTGTTTTTCCCACTGTAGCTAGGTAATATGATTTAAAGTCGGGAAGTGAGAGTCCTCCAACTTTGCTTTTCTTTTTTAACATTTTTGGCTATTTAGGGTCCCTTACCCTTCCAAATAAATTTGATAATTGTGTTTTCCATTTCTTTAAAAAATGCTGGTGGAATTTTTATTGGAATTGCATTGAATCTATATATCAATTTGGTAGAATTGACATCTTAATGATATTTATTCTTTCAATTCATTCTTCTATTTATTTAGGTCTTTTTAAAATTTTAACACTGTATTGTAGTTTTCTGAATGTAAGTGCTTTATGTCTTTGGTTAGGTTTATTCCTAAATATTTAATTCTTTTAGTTGTTAGCATAAATGGAATTTGTTTCCTGACTTCCTCCTTAGATTGCACATTACTATTGTATAGAAACACTACTGATTTTTGTGTATTAATCTTGTATCCTGCCACTCTGCTGAAATTGTTTATTAGCTCTAGCAACTTTGTTGTAGATTTTTCAGGACTTTCTAGTTTTAGGATCATATCATCTGTGAATAGCAAAAGTTTTACTTCTTCCTTCCCTATTTGTATGCCTTTTATTTCCTTTTCTTGCCTGATTGCTCTAGCTAGAACTTCTAGCACTATATTGTAAACAGTGGTGACAGTGGGCATCCTTGTCTTGTTCCTGATCTCAACAGGAAAGATTTCAGTCTTTCACCATTGAGTACAACGTTAGCTGTAGGTTTTTCATATATGCCTTTATCATGTTGAGAAAGTTTCCTTCAATTCCTATCATATGTTGTATTTTTATCAAGAAAGGATGCTGTATTTTGTCAAATGCCTTTTCTGTATCAATCAATAGGATCATGTGATTTTTCTTCTTTGATTTACTAATGTGGTGTATTATACTGATTGATTTTCTCGTGTTGAACCACCCTCACATGCCTGGTATAAAATCCACTTGATCATGATGAATAATTCTTTTAATGTGTTGTTGGATTTGATTAAGAAGTATTTTGTTGAGAATAGTTGCATATGCATTCATTAGAGAACTGGGTCTGTAATTTTCTTTTTTTGTACTATATTTATCTGGTTTTGGTATTAGGGTGATTTTGACATCCTACAATGAGTTTGGTAGTGTTCCTTCTTGTTCAATTGTTTGGCAGAGCTTGAATAAGATTGGTATTAAATATTCTTTGAATGCTTGGTAGAACTCACCAGTGAAACCATCTGGTCCTGGACTTTTCATTTTTGGGAATTCTTTGATGACTGTTTCAATATCTTTACTTGTCATTGGTTTGTTGAGGTCTTCTATTTCTTCCAGGGTCAGTGTAAGTGGTTCATATGTTCCTAGGAATTTTTTCCCTTAATTTACACTGTCTAGTTTGTTGGCATACAGTTGTTCATAGTATCCTCTTAAGATCTCTTTTATTTTTGTGGGGTCAAGTAGGAGTGTCCCAGTTTTGATTTTTTATTTTATTTACTTGCATCTTCTTTCTTTTTTTCTTTGTCAGTCTAGCTAAGGGTTTGTCAGTTTTGTTAATCTTCTCAAAGAACCAACCTTCAGTTTTGTTAATTCTGTTTATTTGTTGTTGTCGTCATTCTCAATTTCATTTATTTCTGCTCTGGTCTTTGTTACTTCATTCCTTCTGCTCGTTTTGGGAATACTTTGCTGTTTTTAATCTAGTTCCTCCAATCGTGTAGTTAGGTCATTAATTTTAGTTCTTCTTTTTTAATGTAAGCATTGAGGACTATAAAGTTCCCTCTTAGCACAGCTTTTGCTGCATCTCATAGGTTCTGATATGTTGTGTTCTCATTTTCATTTGTCTCAAGGTATTTATTGATTTCTCTCTCAATTTCTTCTTTGACCTATTGATTATTTAAGAGTGTATTGTTTAATCTCCATATATTAGTGAATTTTTCCTTCTTCTGCTGTTATCAATTTCCAACTTTATTCCATTACGATCAGAGAAAATGCTTTGTATAATTTCAGTCTTGTTGAATTTATTGAGATCTGCTTTGTGACTCAACATATGATCTATCCTAGAGAAAGATCCATAAGCACTTGAGAAGAATGTATATCCTGCTGTTTGGTCCACTTATCATATTATTTAAGCTGTTTCTTTATGGATCCTCTGCTCAGATGTTCTATCCAATGTTGAGAGTGGTGTATTGAAACCTCCAACTATTATTGTAAAGACATCTATTTCTCCCTTTAGTTTTGCTAGTGTTTGCCTCATGTAATTTGGAGCATCCTGGTTAGGTGCATATATATTTATGATTGTTATTTTTTTCCTGGTGAATTGCCCCTTTTATTAATATATAATGTCCTTCCTTGTCTCTAATAACAGTTTTGCTTTTAAAGTGTATTTCATCTGACATAAGTATAGCTACTGCAGCTTTTTTTTTTTTTTTTTCTTTTTTCATTACTGCTTGCATGGAATATCTTTTTCCAGCCTTTCATTTTCAATCTATTGGTATCTTTGGATCTAAGGTGAGTGTCTTGTAGACAGCATAGAGATGGCTCATATTTTCTTATCCATTCTGCCAGTCTGTGTCTTTTGATTGGGGAGTTTAATTCATTAACATTCAATGTTATTACTGTAATGGCAGTTCTTACTTCATGCATTTTGATCATTGTATTTTATGTGTAATATTTTATTTTCATCACTATTTTTACACTTTGTTACTTTTATGATATATTCTTCATTTCTAGACTCTCTTACAAGTCTCTCTCTCTCTACTGTTTTTTTCTTTTCAGGCTGTAGCACTCCCTTGAGTACCTCCTGCACAGCCAGTCTCTTTGTTATAAACTCTCTCAGTTTATGTTTACCTGTGAATATTCTAAACTCACCCTCATTTTTGAAAGACAATTTTCGCAGATATAAGATTCTTGGTTGGCATTTTTTCTCTTGCAGTACCTCAAATGTATCATACTATTGCCTTCTTGCCTCCATGGTTTCTGATGAGGAATCAGCACTTAATCTTATTAGGTGTCCCTTTTATGTGATGTATAGCTTCACTTTTACTGCTCTCAGAATTCTCTTTGTCTTTGGCATTTGACATTCTGATTAGTATGTGTCTTGGAGTAGGTCTATTTGGATTTATTTGGATGGGAGTGCGTTGTGCTTCTTGGACACAGATATCTATGTCCTTCAATAGGGTTGGGAAATTTTCTCCCATTATTTCTTCAAATATTCCTTCTGCCCCTTTTTTCTTCTTCCAGGACACCTATGACATGTATGTTTTTACATCTTTTGTGTCATTTAGTTCCCTGAGACCCTGTTCAATTTTTTCCATTCTTTTCTAATCTGTTCTTTTGTATGCTTGCTTTTGGAAGTCATGTCTTCAAGTTCACTGGTATTTTCTTCTGCCTCCTCAAATCTGCTGTTATATGCCTCCAGTATATTTTTAATTTCATTTATTTTGCCTTTTATTCACATAAGGTCTGCTATTTTTCTATGTATGCTTTCAAATTCTTCTTTGTGCTCACAGTGTCTTCTTAATATCCTTAGCCTCCTTAGCCATATCATTGAATTTATTAAGGAGATTATTTTGAACATCTGTGATTAGTTGTCTCAACCCCTTTATGTCCTCTGGAGGCTTATCTTGTTCCTTTGACAGGGCAGTATCTTCCTGGTTCTTGGCATGGATTGTAATTTTTTTGTTGGTGTCTTGGCATCTGGCTTACTAGATGTATTTATTCTTGGTGCAGTTTCTCTCTTTAGTTTAGGGCTTTCCTGACCTGTCTCCCTTGATGGTTGTATAGTAGCAGCCAAGGATGTAGTTGGTACCATAAGCTCTGGAGGCTGAAGCTTCCTGTGTTACCTCAGGAACGATGAAGCTTCTCTCACCTTTCTCCTCTGCCAGGGGTAGGGACGGAGCTGCAGCCATGTGTACTAATCCAAGCCATGCATGCCAAGATTGTCTTTAGGTGCCCGGAGAGATTGATGAAGCTTCACACCCCTTCTTTCCCTGCCTGGGCAGGAATGGAGCTGCAGATGTGGGCATAAAACTAAACCATGTAGGTCAAAACTGACTGCAGTTTACCAGATAGACTACCATAGCTCCAGTCCCCCTCCTCCCCTGCCAGGAGTGGGGATGGAACCTCCAGTATGCCCAAAATCTAATCCATGTGGGTTGAAAACATCTACAGTTGCCTAGAGAGGCTGAGGAAACACAGTTCCCGTCTTATTCTATTGGGGGCAAGGATGGAACTACAGGTGTCCAAGTATCCAGTCTCTGCAGGCTGAAAGCACTTGCAGTTGCCCAAAGAAGCTAAAGAAACACCAGCCCCCTCCCATATTATTGAGGGGTGGGAGTGGATCCCCAGGCACTTAACAAACTGGTCCATGCAGGCCAAAAGCACCTGCAGTTGCCCAGAAAGGCTGAGGAAACACAGTTCCCTCCTATTCTACTGGGGTTCAGGGATAGGGATACAAGTGTCTGAGTATCCAGTCTGTGCGGACCGAAAGTGCTTGCAGTTGCCGAGAAAGGCTGAGGAAACATCAGCCCCCTCCTATCTTATGGGGGAGGGGGGCTGGGACGGAATCGAAGGTGGTCAACAAACCTGTCTGTGTAGGCCGAAAGCACTTGCAGTTGCCCAGAGAGGCTGAGGAAACACAGCTCCCCTCCTATCCCATTTGGCGGTGGGGATGGAGTCCCAGGTGTCCAACTATCCAGTTTGTGCTGGCCAAAAGTGCCTGCAGTTTCCTGGAGAGGCTGCTGACAGTGCTGCCAACTTCTTCCCTGCCGGAGGTGGGGCTGGGGCCTAGGCTAGAGATTCAGTCTGGTCTGGGTGGAAAGAAGCCAGTCCTTACCTTCACTGTGATTTTCAATCAGCCCTACTTCCCCTCAAGCCAGGGGCAGAGTTAAAATGGCAGCTACCAGCCTCTTTCCGACTTGGATGGGTTAAACTTTTGCTGTTCTTAGGATTATACTCTAGCCATATGAATTTACTAATTAGTAGCTGAAGTCAATGCCTGGCTGTCTCTTCCTCCCCCTATTTTGGGAAATGGAGCTTACAGCTCCTGTCACAGAATAGCTCCTGAAGCAGCTGCGCCACCAGTGGGGGATGGGCACTGGCCTCCACAGTGTGGAGAGCTCTACTCATGAGTCTTTAATCAGATGCGCAGTCTCCTCCTTCCATTCTTTCAAGGATGTTGCAGAATATCCTTCTGGTCTCCTGGGACCCCCAAACAGGTGCATTAGATAGCTCTGGGTGATTACTAACTGCCCTATAGGTTGAGCTGACTCTTGGACCACCTTCCTCTGCTGCTATCTTTCCCCTGAATGTTTATGAACTTTTAAAATTCTATAATTCTGTTGAGACCAGGACAATTGTTGAGACCAGGACAAAGTGAAGTTGAGTTGTCCCTAGTTCTCTCTGCTTAATCTATGTCTATTTTGATGTGGTTACTTGAACAAATTCAGTTTTCTGTATTGTTGCATCAGTACAGTCTCATCATCCCCTAGGGTTAGGTTTCTTTGTGCCTTGCAATTCTGAATAACTCATGGAAAAGTTTTCAACAAACATCCACAGTCTTATAATCTGGGTGCATTTAACTGAATTAAAATCTTCATACCCTTTTTCTGAATATTACTTAAAGTTGTAAAAGACCATAAACTGAAAACTCTTAATTTTGGTCACATTAGGATGTAAGCCTGGTTTGTAATATGTCACAGTACAGAATTTCCTGATGATTGATGAAATGGATGCTTCCATTTCAGGGCAAACTTCCATTTTGACTTGAATTTCCTCTTAGTCCTTTTTTTTTTTTTTTTTCTTCCTCTTTCCCTTTCATGGTAGAGCCCTATCTATGCCAAGTGAATTGACCTTTCCCATTTTTATGCCAAACTACTCAAGTTCTTTCAGGCATTTCACATACATGAACTTATTAGGGAAATGTGTTGTTGAATGTCTTGACTGGCTGTGTTTAGGTGAGCTGGATTTGCTTCGAGGGCTCCATATTAGATGCCCCAAATCTGTGCAACTCTTTTCACATAGGAGAAAGCATAGAGATAAAGTTACTAACTCAGGTTGCCTACTGCTGAAGCCTACTGCTTCCTCATATGGGAATTTCAAGCAGTGGAAAGAGGAGGAGTTAGAGCAGACAGGCTTGCCCTCCATTTTTTACTTCACCACATACCCTCTGTGACTTTGAGCAGTTACTTATCCTCTTTGAGCCTCGTTTCTATAAAATGGGAGCTATTAACACCTACTTGGCAGCGATGTTGTGAAGATTAGGCAGTGTAGCTTTTCTAACTCACCTGGCAGAGGAGTGCTTTCTATTGACCACCACCCCTCCTCTGAGCTTTCACAGGGCAGGAATCATTTCCTCAAGGAGAATCACCCTTAGGGAGACAGATAAAATTGGTTTCAGCCAAACTAAGAGCTTGCTGGTACAGACTTGAAGTGCCCAGCCTGAGATAGCAGCAACTGGGACCCTTGAAATATTATGATTGGCCATGCTGGGTAACCCACAGCAGGACATTCAGGGCTGAGCTGTGGACAGTTTGTGAATGGCCAAGGTTTCCCCACAGACATATTGATAGAAAGGCCCAAGAACCTTCATAGTATAAAAGAAAGTTTTCCATCGCAGAACTTTGGCAACAACCTTTATGTTTACAAGACAAAGTGTTTATGTGAACCAATGGCAGGCTTAAAAAAAGAATGTTATATATTTATTTCTTCTTCACTTATTTTTATTATTATTTTTGGGGGGTGCACTTTCAGCCATTTTTTATTTACAGTTTGTGTTCAATGCAAATCAGTTCCATAACAGAAGTTACTATGAATCAAGCATAAACACACAAATACAAGATACAATCCAAAACATATGTATAGTATTCAGATATGAAGCAAAAAGGAGTGTTCATTCATACATACCGTAGCTTGAGATCTGTTGGTTCTGGTTGTTCCCATGTAGGTTTCTAAAAATGGAAATAAATGACTGGCTCTCAAGACGACTGTGGCCATATTAGATACTGGAACATCTAAGCATCAATGTGTGACCATGCAAACAAAACACTTCATCAGCTGTCTATTTTTATGTTTTTAAAAGGTTTCTGTGCATTGAGGCAGTTGTGAAAGATTTGCTTTCCAAAATAAGCCGAATTTAGACTTAGGATAAGGTTCTATCTAAAAATATTAATTGGAATTAGTAAAATTGGAATACAGAAAGTGTTCCAATGTGAGTATTCTGATTCATAAAGTTAAAAAAAAAATTTACAGAAAGAGTATAACAAGTTTTGTGAATCTAATGCAGGATAGGTTCCAGTCTTCTCTTTACATTCTTTTTGGCTCCTCCCTGTTTGCATTTTAAATTTCAAAACCTGTCAATTTTACTTTCAAAACTGATCACTTATTAAGTTGTAAAAAGTATTCAACATATGCAGAAACAAAAAAGCAGCATTTTGAAATTGGTTGAGGTCAATGCACTTCTACTCTTTGGAATCAGATTAGCTAAATGAATCTGATGTGATGGGAAATGCCTGCCATTTGATTTTATAAGTATATAGACAAGATTTATTCATTATGTTTGCATTTTGGGGGTAGATTCCAATACATCATTGCACTGTCACGTGTCAGTTAGGATATAAAAAGTCAAATACAATGCCAAATCCAAAGCCTCAGAGATGAATCCAGTTCTCAAGAGAACAGTGATAGCAAAACAATTTAAAACTTTTATCTAGAGTTTATCAGCATTAAATTAGTATTGGTGAAAGAGTACATGGAAAATTTACAGTAACACCTGGAGGTTCCTTCTAATGTACATATAAATAGAATCATGGGCCCTTTTATATTACCTACTCATTTCATGGCCATATATATTTAATGTACCAAATGAAAGCTGAATCTCTTCCACACCCCATTCTTTCTTTCTAGATAAGATAAAATCTATTCATGTGTATTAGTCAGCCAAAGAGGTGCTGATGCAAAGTACCAGAAATCTGTTGACTTTTATAAAGTAAAAGCTTACAGTTACAAGGCCCTAAAGAGACCAACTCAAGGCTGCTTTCTCACCAAAGTCAGCTGCCACATGTTGAAGCAAGATGACGGGTGATCTCTACCTGGTCTCTCCTTCCTTCTTCCTCTTAAGGCTCCATGGATCCAGCTTCTTCCAATTTCAGCTGTAGGCTGGCATAGGGCTCATTTCTAGCCAGGCTTTCTCAGCTGCTCACCTGCAAACTATCAGGCAAATGGCTCAGCTCTCTCTAGAGCCCCAGGATCAAACATGACAGTTCTCTCCCCTTCCATGTGTCTTCTTGATTGAGTGTCCATCTATATCAGCCCACCCAGGGCACGGGGACTCAATCTGAGTCATGTCCTTCTGACGTGTTTAAATCAAAGCCCTAATCTTTTTCTTTTTTCTTTACTTTTTTTTTTTGAGGAACCAGGGGCTGGGGATTGAACCCGGGACCTCGTGGGTGGAAAGCCGGCACTCAACCAGAGCCAAATTGGCTTCCCTGAGTTGGCTCCCTCGTCTGTTTTGCTTGTTGTTTCCTTTTGCTTCTTCAGGAGGCACTGGGAACCGAACCCTGGACCTCCCATATGGGAGGCGGGAGCCCAATTGCTTGAGCCACATCTGCTCTCAAAGCCCTAATCTAATGCATTCAAAGGGTATCACACCCAGAGGAATAGATTATTTTTCAAACATCTCTCTTTTTGGGATTCATAAATAATTTCAAATTGCCACATCATGTTTCAAGGTAGAGTTTTAAGTGCCCATATTTCTTAAGGCACATTTAAGGAAATCATCTCTTCATTTTTTATTATATCTCTATTCATCTTCTACATGAAACTCCAGCAGATTTAATATTGGCATTCATCATCTACTTAAATCCTTGCATTTTCTTCAAACCAGTCAAATTTGGGATTCTCAGCATTTTCTGTGTCAATTAGGTGTGGAAGCAGTAGATTTGATGCAGACCTGTTTTCTCCTTGCCACACTGGACTTTAGGTGTCATTTGGATTGGGTTTAGAAGATTGGGAAGCATGGATGTTTCTTGGCCTGAATCTGAAGAGTAGAGATGTAAAAGGGAGAGCAAGACCACGAGGAGGCTGGCTGTAGGCTGCAGGGCACTGCCACCTCTCGGGGTTCTGGCATTCGCTGTATGTGGGGCTGCTGAGGTATTCTGGAAGTATTATGACAGTTTGATTTGAATAAATCTGGGTGGGTAGGAGCACCACCAGAAGCAGCAGTCCCAGCCTGAGCCTTGCCACCATCCGACCTGTTCATGACCCCTCTGTGGCATGCTGTGCATCTCACTGTACCTGGAGAACAACCAGTGAGGGGTTGGCAAAGGCAAGGTCCCTGACTTATTTTTAAATGCAAAGACAACATGAAAAGAGACCACTTCCTTTGCCTTTCAGATAGTTTGTATTAAATAAAAATTTTCTGAACAAATGTTAAATAGTTGAAATATGACTTATTACTGAGGAAAGAGGAGTATATTATTTTACTTCCTCTGTAGCTTGACACCTTGATTTGCCTTGTCTTCACATAACATTCTCTTCTGAACTTAAATCACTGGGTCACTTTGATGTGGCCTTTTGCTTTGTTAGGAAAGGTGAGTATAACTGCCAGCCCTTTCCTCCACCTTAAAGTAACATTTCTTTACCTTCCTGTTCTTTCCCAGTTTCATTCTGTGAAAGTGCATACTGGATATTGGCCGTGGACATTGTGTGCTGGCCAGATTCCCTTGTCTCAGGCCAGAGACAGTCTTCTGGTTCAAAGTCACATCCTCTCCCCAGTGACAGCCTACATCAGCGATTAGTCAGCAGGGGTTAGGAAGGACCCATCTTCTTACTCCTATGAGGACCACTCGGAAGGGCAGTTCTAGCTTCTGAGTTCTCCATGGGTCAGCTGGGCCTGTGCTGCCCAACTTCTTCCTCTGCCCAATCCTACTTACATCCCTTTCCCCACTGGTATTGATCCCAAGAGCATTTTCTAACAAACTTCCTGTATGCTAAGCTCTGAGTCTGCTTTCTGGGGAACCCACCCTGCAACAACTATGTTCCAATTTCATTCCTCCCGCCTCTGGCAAGTTCTTGCTCCATCAGCTTACTGTTTTCATGCGCAACTTCAAAATGTCTTTTTTATTCCAGCCTCCTCTATCCCAAAAAATTCTCTTTCCCTGATATTTCCTTAAGTTACTTCTTTCAAATTTCTCTCTTTCATTTGTATATTCATTAATTCATTGTTTATGGAAGTCCTAGGATGTCCCACTGTGTTGAGCATAAGCAATGCAACAGTGGACCTGTCCTCATGGAGCTTACAATATAATCAGCTATTATAGAATAATTTTAGAAATAATGAATTAATTTCAGTTGTTATAGAACATGAAGGATTTGCCACCAGAATTCTTAAAAGAGTGGTCTATACAGACTGAAATTATATTTTACATTCCGTGATAATTGCTTGATTCCTTGTATTTTGGTTTTCATCCCTAAAACAGGATCTACCCTCATGAAAGTTACCATCAGCTTCTTTAAAAAACAAAACAAAACAAAACAAAACAAAAAACTGGTTTTATTGAGATACAATTCACATATCATACAATCCACTCACTTCAATGGCTTTTAGTATATCTACAGAGTTGTACCACCCTCACCACAGTCTAATTTTAGAACATTCTCACCAACCCCAAAAGAAGCCCCTTACTCATTAGTGGTCATTCCCAATTATCTCCCAATCCCCTAGGCCTGGGCATATACTCATCTACTTTCTGTCTCTATTGATTTACCTTTTCTAGACATTTCATATAAATGGAATCCTCCAATATGTGGTCCTTTGTGACTAGCTTCTTTCACTTAGCATAATGTTTTCAAGGCTTATCCATATTGTAACATGTATCAGTACTTCATTATTTTTTTGTCCAAACAATTCATATATGGATATACCACATTTTGTTTACCCATTCACCAGTTGATGCACATTTGGGCTGTTTCCAAATTTTGGCTATTATGAATAATGCTGCCATGAACACTCATGTACAAGTGTGGACATGTGTTTTTATTTATTTTTTTGAGGTTTGAAACTGGGACTTCATATGTGGGAAGCTGATGCTCAAACACCGAGCCACATTGGCTTCCCTGAGTTGGTTTTTTCATGTTTTGCTTGTTTGCTCTTTTGTTTTCTTTCAGGAGGCACTGGGAACCAAACCCGGGACCTCCCATGTGGTAGGCAGGCACCCAATTGGTTGGGCCACATCCGCTTCCCACAGATTGTTTTTATAATCCTCACAGCAAGTTTAGCAGTATTTTATAAATGGGAAAACACAAATGTTAAATAAGTTGGCCAGTGCCATCTAGCTACTAAGTGGAGAATCCTGGATCGGAGCACAGGCAATCTACTTCCAGTGTCATCATGCGGGACTGTGTCTGCTCTACTATTAATGTTGTGTGATAGTTGTTTGTTTTACAACTAGATATCCACTCCTAAGGAAGACGAGCAGACGCTGCAACCACTGCAACGAGCAGATGCCTAAATGAGCAGATGCCACAAGCCAGCAGACGCCACAGCCCATCTGTAGACTATTAGACAAATGACTTGTTTCTCTTCCTGGGGCCTTTTCTCTTTCCTCACAACCAAGCTCCTCTGTATGCTTACTTCTTGGGGCTGCAGCTCAAGAGTCTGTATCGGAACTTCAATATCAAAACTCCAACTAACTCCTCTGCTCTGCCATGTAGTTTTATCTCTGAGTCCCTGCCCACCAGGAGGCGGGAACTCAATGTCCTACTGACTTGGCCCAATTAAAGCCCTAATCATAACTTAATCGCGCCCAGAGGAACAGACCAGCTTACAGACATAATCCAATATCTATGTTTGGAATTCATAACTATATCAAACTGCCACAAACATTATCTTACTATATTTTAAATATCTGTAAAAGGTGTTGTTAGGTTACCTCTCATTCCTGATATCTGTAATTTGTGTTCTCTCTTTTTCTTCAGCACAATTTTTTATCAATTTTATTGATCTTCTCAGAGAAAAAGGTTTTGCTATCATTGATTTTATTAATTGCTTTTTATGTTTCTACTTCACTGACTTCTGCTCTATTCTTCATATTTAATTTATCCTGCTTACT
Organism: Tolypeutes matacus; assembly: GCA_026826555.1. Taxonomy (NCBI): domain Eukaryota; kingdom Metazoa; phylum Chordata; class Mammalia; order Cingulata; family Chlamyphoridae; genus Tolypeutes; species Tolypeutes matacus. The sequence continues at coordinate 3,135,240 of JAKSZT010054562.1, forward strand.
TGGGTTTTGTTTGCTCTCTTTTACCTGGACCTTTTAAGGGTGGAAGGGGAGGCCTTTCTTCTTTTGGAATATAGGTATTTAGTTTGAAACTTTAAGTACCACTTTATAGCATTCCATATATTACAGTGGGTTGTGTTTTCGTTTTCATTCAGCTTGAAACACTTTCCAATTTTCATTTTTTTCCCTACCCATGAATTATTTTTAACTGTATTATTTAGTTTCCAAATATTTGGGGATTTTTTCTAATATCTTTGTTATTTATCATTTTAAAATTTGACTAGTTTCAAAATTTATTTGAGATTTTTAAAAAAGGCTCAGAATATATGGTATATTTTAGTAAATATTCCTAATGTTCTTGAAAAGAGTGTTTATTCTGCTATTTTTTTGCATGGAATGTTCTATAAATGTCAATTAGGTCAAGTTGGTTGATGTTTTTCAAATCTTCTAGAGCCTTACTGATTTTCTATCTAAATGTTGTATCAGTTATTGAAGGAGGGGTGTTAAAATTCCGAATAGGGAGCAGATGTTGCTCAAGCTGTTGAGCGCCCGCTTCCCACATGGGACGTCCTGGGTTTGGTTCTTGGTACCTCCTAAAAAAACAAAATCAAACCACAAGCAAAATAAATGAAAAAAACCAACTCAGGGAAGCTGATGTGGCTCAGTGGTTGAGCACTGGCTTCCTACATACAAGGTGCCGGGTTTAATCTCTGGCCCCTAGTATCTCAAAAAACTTTTTTCCCCAAATATTCTGTGGATTCATCTATTTCCCTTTGCAGTGTTTACATGCTGCTTCATATATTTTAAAGCTCTGTTATTATGTGCATTAGAGTTTATATTGTTATGACCTCTTGTTGAAAAAAATCCCTTTATCATTATGAAAAACACTTTATCCTTGGCATTATTTTTGCTCTGAAATCTACTTTGATATTAACAGTTGATTCATCTTTTTTCCTTTCTTAGTGTTAACATAGTATATCTTTTCCAATCCTTCATCTTTTAACTTTATATTTAAAATGGGTTTCTTGCAAGCAGCATATACTTGGATCTTGCTTGTTTATCCAGTCTGACAATTTCTGCCTTTTAATTGCAATGTTTAGATGATTTATGTTAAATGTGATTATCAGTGTAGTTGAGTTTAAATCTACCATCTTAGCATTTGCTTGCTATATTTTCCCTGTCTATTCTTTGCTCCCTTTTTTCTGCCTTCTTTTGGATTAGTTTTTATGATTTATTTTATCTCCTTTCTTGACTTATTGGCTCTAAGTTTTTGTTATTTTGACGGTGCTTTAGGGTTTACAGTATGCATCTTTAACTTATCACAGTCTACCTTCAAGCAATAGAAAGTCATTTCTTGTAAAGAACCCCCTGATAGTATATTTCCATTTCTCTCCTCCTTGCTATTGTCATACAATTTACTTTACATATAAATAAATGTAAAGTACAAACCAATAAAACTGGTTTATAAACACCAAAATATAGTTATTAATTTTGTGTAAACCAGTTATCTTGTAAAGAGCTTTAAGTAATAAGGAAAATAGTCTTTACATTTACCTATTGTTATAGTTTGCTAAAGGCTGCCAAGGCAATATTCCACAACTTGGTTGGCTTTTACAATGGGGATTTATTAAGTTGCAAGCTTACAGTTCTGAGGTCATGAAAGTGTCCAAATGAAGACATCATCAGGCAATTCCTTCTTCCTGAAGACCAGTACATGTAAGCATCTCCCTTCTCCTCCGAGTCTCATTGCTTCAGCTTCTGGCTTCCTCTCTTCCAGGTTCCACTGATTTCAGCTTCTGGGACCTTCTCCCTCAGCTTTTGGGGGAAGAGTGTTCACTCTCTCTCTTTCTTCTGGGTTCATCCTGTTCATAAGAGGATTAAGACCCATCTTGGGCTACACCTTACTGAAGTAATCTAATCAAATGGCCTTAAAAGGTCCCACCTTTTGATTCGATTCATTTAAGGCCATTTGATTAGATTGCTTCAGTTCACATCCACAGGAATTAATTTAAGGACATAATTTTCTAGGGTCCACAAAAGACTCAAACTACTATATGTATGTAGTTACCATTTCTGATGCTCTTCATTCATTTGTGTAGATCAAAGTTTTCATATGGTATCACATTCCTTTCTTCCTAAAGGACTTGCTTTAACATTATTTGCAGTGTAGATATGGTCATGAAGTCTTTTAGGTTTTGTATGTCTTTAAAAAGTGTTTATTTCATATTTTCTTTTTACTAGAGAAGTTGTGGGTTTACAGAAAAATCATGCATAAAATACAGGATTCCCATATACCACCATAATATTAATATCTTGCATTGATGTGGACATTTGTTACAACTGATGAAAGCACATTATTACAACTATACTATTAACTATACTCCATGGTTTAACTTAGATTTTACTGTTTTGTTGTGCAGTTCCAGGGATTTTCTTAAAAAAAACTTTTATTCTAGTAACATATGCAGCCTAAAATTTCCTCTTATAACCACATTTAAATATATAATTCAGTGCTGTTAATTATATTCACAATGTTGTGTTACCATCATCACATCCATTACCAAAACTCTTCCATCATCCCAAATAGAAAGTCTAAATTGCACGCCTTAACTCCCTACCCTCATGCCATCCCCTGGTAAACTATATTTTAGAATCTGACTTCTTTTAATTGTTTCACATAAGTGAGATCACACAATATTTGTCCTTTTGTGTCTGGCTGATTTCACTCAACATGATGTCTTAAGGTTCATTCATGTTGTCACATGTATCAATCAGGACTTCATTCCTTTTTATGGGTGAATAATATTCCATTGTATGTATACATACAATGTATGTATACATTTTATTTATCCAACCATTTATCCATGGGCACTTGGGCTGCTTCTATCTTATAGCAATTGGGAATAATGCTGCTATGAACATTGGCATGCAGGTATCTTTTCAATGCCCTGCTTTCAATTCTTTGGGATATAAACCTAGAAGTGGGAATTCCAGATAATATGGTAATTCTATATTTAACTTTCTGAGGAATTGCCAAACTGTCTTTTATAGTGATTGTACCATTTTACATCCCCACCACCAATGAATGAGAGTTCTTATTTCTCCACATTCTCTCCAACACTTGTAATTTTCCATTTTAATGGTAGTCATTCTAATGGGAGTGAAATGATATCTCATTTTGGTTTTGATTTGCATTTCCCTAATGGCTAATGATGTTAAGCAACTTTTTATATTGCTTTTTTGTCATTTGTATATTTCCTTTGAAGAAATAGTCTGTTCAAGTTTTTTGCCCATTTAAAAAAAATATAATTTATGTATTTATATTTTAATAAATCAATTTTATTGATATATATTAATAAAACATAAATCCATCAAAAGTGTACAATCAATGGTATTTAGTATAATCAAATAGTTGTGCATTCATCACTTCAATCATTATTAGAGCATTTTCATTATTCCAATAATAATAAAAGACAAAAAAACTCATCAACTCTTAATCTCTCTATGCTTCCCCTGCCATACATTCCTGCGATTCTATCTCTCTAGTTTATTTGTATTGATATTTTGTAAAAACAGTCTTACAGGGGCTCCTGAGAGCTCTGGAGACACCCAGGACCTATATAAGGGGGGATAGCCCCAGAGACTGATGCCTTATCAGTGGGCTCTATTTTGGAATCTGTGCTCCTCAGAGTGACAGAATTGGACTCAAATAAGTCCTCCCTGCACATGGTTCATCAGTCCCTTCTATTCAAACCTATATGTGATGCTGGAGTTTTTAGGTATACTTCCAGAGACTGGAGCCTCTGGCCCACCTATGTGCCAGGTGTGCATGGAATCTCGGTGGAGCTGCAACTCCTACCCTACAGCTCAATGGACTCATCCAAGTCACCTGGCGAGGAGACAACGATGGGCAATGGCCAGCCCAGGGCATGGAGAGGGTCTGCATCTGCAGGCAGGATCATCCCACCCACCATATCCATGGGATATAAGCCCTCTCTCACTTGGAGGTGTAGTGGACATCACCATCCCAGTCCCCTCAGGATTGGGGGAAGAACTATGGACTAGAGTGGACTTGATGGTATTCTGTTGAACACATATGGTGATTCTAGCAATGGAGGAAATTATAACAGTGAGGTGGAGCCAGTGGCTACTGGACACTTTTGGGGCAGGGAGGGGATGTGCAGTTGAAATACAGGGGCTTTTTCGGGATTTGGAGGTTGTCCTGAGTGCCGTTGTGGCAACGGATGTAGGCCATTTTAAATCAGCACACACCATTCAGTACTGTGTGGGAGACAGTGTGGTCTACGATGTGAACTGTGGTCTATGGTTGATGGCAAGGCCCCAGGATGTGTAAGCCCATTGAGGGTGGTGGGCCACACTTGTGGGAGATGTTTGTGTGGGATGTGGTGGGAGGTGTGGGAGGTGGGCAACATGGGAATCCCGGTAGGTTCCGTGTAATATTTTAGGAAATCTAAGCACCTCTTAAAAAATATATATAAATAACATTTTTGTAAGCAAATGCACATATATGCATATATATTTATATATCATTTTACAAATATTGGTATGTATTGTGAAAATTTTGATTTTTACCCACAATAAAAAATAAATAAATAAAAAGTATGTGGATTGGAATAAAAAATCTATAATAAACATTATAATGAAAATAATTTGAACACATATCTGTAGCCTATAAGAATGTTTTTCTTTGAAATGGGTTCATAAATTATTCAAGTTTGACCAAAAATGCTAGAGCAAGCTTAAATAGTGAGGTTGCAGATTATCTTTTTTTAAAAAATTCCTATCAATAATTTAACACAGTCATCTCTTGACAATGAATTAAGTGTACCTTCTGTAAATACTACACAAAACATCCCTCGAATTATATGAATTATATGTGCCATTTTTATGATGATGGGGCACATCAAAGTCACATGAATTCCCCTCTATGAGCTTATGTGAGTTCTACCTGAGTCCTAGGATGTTTTTTCTCTTGCTGGAATGCTTTGGAATTGTTGGGTTTATTGGGTTTGGATCATTGGTAAAGAATTTGCATATAACCCAAATGAAAAATTAGAAACAACCCAAATATTCACCAATTTGAAAGTGGCTAAATGAAGTGTGTTTTAGCCATACTATTAAATATCATGATGCAGACCAAAAAAAAAAAAAAAAAAAAAAAAACAAAAACCCCCAAAAACGGTCTTACATATGCAATATTACCCATATTTGTATTTCATAAGAGGTTTTACTATGTTATACAGTCCCATGTTCCATTTTTTAGCTTTCTTTCTCGTAATATATATGTCCTTAGACTTTCCCTTTCAACCAGTCACACCCATTTAATAGCTCTGCTAGTTACAAACACTATGATGTGCTTTTACCATTTCTATTCATTGCCAAAGATTTATGAATTAGCTTTTTACCAATTCTGCAGATTAAACCTCAGTTTTCCATTCTCTAACCTCATTCTATTTTTGGTGAACTATATTCTAATTATTAACTCCATGAGTTTACACAGTATACATAGTTCATAATAGTGCAGTCATTCAGTATTTGTCCTTTTGTGTCTGATTTGCTTCACTCAGTGTCCTGCAGGTTTATCCATGTTGTCATATGCTTCACAATTTCATTTCTTCTTACAGCTGCATAATATTCCATTGTGTGAACACACCACAGTTTGTTTACCCATTCATTGGTTGGTGGAAACCTGGTTGTTTCCATCTTTTGGCAATTGTGAATAATGCTGCTATGAACATTGGTGTGCAGATGTCTGTCTGTGTCACTGCTCTCTGCTGGGTATATACCTAGTAGTGGTATTGCTGGGTGACATGGCAAGTCTATAGTCAACTTCCTTAGAAACTGCCAAACACTTCTCCACAGTGGCTGTACCATTCTACATTCCCACTGTGAATAAACATTCCTATCTTTCCACATCCTCTCCAATATTTACAGTTTTCTGACTTTTTAATAGTGGCCATTCTAAAAGGTATGAAATTATGTCTCGTCGTAGTTTTCTTCTATCTGATGCACACCCTTAGTATTTCCTTTGGAGAGGGTCTGCTGGTGGAAAAAAATCTTTTTTTGGCTTGTAGATGTATTTTGTCCCTTTTCTTGAAAATGTTTTGCTGGACATAAAAGTATAAGCTGGCAGTTTTCTTTCAAAACACTGATGATATCATTCCACAGTCTCACGGATTACATAGTCACAGTTGAGAAGTCAGCTGTCAGACTCTGTCTCCTTGCAGAGAATCTTATTTTACTTTGACTGTTTATATGTGATTTGTCTTTGGTGTTTTGTGAAAACATTATATCAAGATGTTTATTATTTATCCTACTAGGAATTGGTTGGGGTGCTTGATCTATAGATGAGTGTCTTTAATCTATTCTGAAAAGTTGTTAGCTATTATCTACAAGTGTTATCATAGCTGTATTTTAAAAAAATCTCTTTTCTCCTCCTAGAACTTGTTAGAGGAATGTTAGACATTTTCTTTCTTTCATTCAAGTAGCCTAATCTCCCTTTCTTATTTCCCAAACCTTTACCTCTCTGTGTTGCATTCTGGATTTCTTGTGTTCCATCTTCTGGGTCACTGATTTTCTCCTTGGCAACATCTAATCTGTTGCTAAACTCATCTACTGAATTTTAAATTTTAAAGATATTAGATTTTAAATGTCTAGGTATTTTATAGCTTTTCAAACTATAATTTGATAATTCTTTATACTTTCCTATTCTCTGCAGATATTTTCTATCATCTTTTATATATGCTCATCCTGCAGAACCTTCTTCCCCAGTGAAATTTTCCCTTGTTGAAAGCATCTTTGTTTTTAACACCCTAATTCCATTAAACTTTTCTATTTCTTGAGAGATGTTTTGGGTTGATGTTCACATACGGAAACCTTATATTTATGCCCCCCAAAACTCAATACAGAGAGTGCAAGAAGCTCAGGAAGGGCGTGCATAACTCTTCTGCCCTGGGCCTGGAAGGGTGATGTGGCCGGTACTTCACTGGCCTATGTCTGCCATTTTCAATTTTGAGTCTGTTGACTGTAATCTTGCAGCTTATATGTACCTGTGCTTATATCTGCTAGTTGGCACCCAGCCTCCTAGACAGAAATAAAACTGGACTGTTGCGTGTATTTGGGAAGTGTGCCAGAATTGGTGAATGAGAGTCCTCATGTTGTGGTATGCTGAATAGTGATGGCCTTCAGTATCCCAGTCATACAGTAGCTTGGAACAATGCCAGAATTTAATAGCCATCAGATTTCAAAATGAAAAAGGACTTATATGCATAAAATAATGGAGAGAGTGGTTAACCCTTTTATCTCTGAACATTGAATGAGGTAAATTTCCAGCTGCTGTTCTCTATTTTTGTTTTTGGACCAATGTTCTATATAAATAATCGATGTAACCAAACTCAAAGAGTTTGTATGCCTGTAACAATCAACCTCAGTATTGTCATTACTATATATATTTTACAATATTATGTTCTACAAATGTCTTCTGTTGTGTCAGATACCAATTTTTAATAAGGTATCTCTAAGGCACATAGTAGAAAATAATTGGTAAATTACTCAAGTTCCTCTCGCGATTTGGAAATGATAGATCTTTATAGAATGAGAATGTTTTTGGATTAACTTCTTTATTGGTGGTGGTGGTGAGGAGGTTCAATTTGTATTGGTAAGGATTGCATTCATATTTAATAATGCTTTTCTTCCGGCCACACCATTTTGAATGTTAACCAGAATACCTCTACTCTTACTATGTAGTTTATTAAAGTTTTGAAAAATATTTAAAATAAGCCTATGCAACTCTTAAGGAGGGAGATCAATGAGTATGATTGGGAAAATGTTCATATTTAACATGAGAGTTTAGACTAGCCAACTGTATAAAAGTCCCTGAAAAAGGATACATTCTTAGGAAAAGATGAGCAAAACAGAACAATTATAGAAAAATATCTTATGTGCTTTTCATTCTTTTTAGCATCAGATCTTCAAAACTATGTGCAGGAAAAATCTCAAATTACATTCCAGATACAACTGGGAGCATGTCAGAAGCAATATAAATTGAAACCATTATAAGTTGAAATAAAGGGAATGTGTGTTGAATGCTGCTGAGACTAAGAGAGGTGATGACAACATCATACTTGTTATGAGCCATTTGTTCTGGTCATGAGCTATTTTCATGGCATTTTCATTTTCAGCCCTTCCCTGCTATGACTGTATGTGTCTCAACAACAGCAACGACAACAAAAAAACTTTTCTCAAAAGTTTCTCAAATGTCCTAAAGAAAATAATGGAGAAAACAAAGCAATATGAGAAGTGCTTACAGTGGATGAAAATATTTTACTCTATACAAAGCCTGTTATTAAAAAAAAAAGTCACATTTGATTAGGAATCCATATATTAAGCACTTTACATCCTAATATGTTAGTTTGCTTATGTATAGGCATTTTACTTTATTGTTTTAGGGAATTGGTTGGGTGTTTTAGTTTGACACTTAATGGACTACAATTTTTACCACTGAAAATAGGGAAGTTTCTCAATTAGGGTTTTCAAGAACATTCTATTCTTATGACCAGATTAGTTACATAAAAACAGGAGATAACTTGTTTTATAATCTTAATCACTCTAAAATCTAGTCTTTATTTCTGCTTTCTAATGTTTTGGCTAATTCTCATTCATGGTACCTTTTTTTGGTGTGTATTTAGATTTTCATTTGAAAATTCTAATTCTTTGAGAACCTCGGTTAAGGAACATTCTTCTAGAGAGAATGTGTGTTGCTTCTTCTAGGTGTCCAGGGTTCTTATTACTGTGAGACCACTTAGCCAAAGTCCACAGCCTAATGCATTTTGGACAATCCATTTGATATGAATCTGTTAACTTTTCAGGACAGATTTTAAATTTTCAGGACAGATTTTGTTCGACACTCCCTTGCAATTCTCTGTTGGGAGTAAGGGACAGGTTTACTTCTGGCTCAGCTCTTACTGAGGACATAACAATTTGTGGTCCTAGCTTGATGGAGAGAATGTGTTCTATTACTGGGCCCAGGGCTATGTCTCTATAACTTGTGCTATGTCTGTAACCAAAAAGAGAAACACAAAACTAACCAAAAAACAAAAACCTTAAGGTCAAGTTTATAGTTGTTTAGCAAAAGCAGTTTCAGTTCTCCATTCTCGGAATATGTCTCTGCTTAATGTCCTTGCTGTCTTGCCAACTCTCTGATACTTTTTAGTTTTTTTTTTTTTAAAGTTTTATCTAGCAACTTTTTTTAAAACTACTGGTAACTTAAGTCAAGAACTTTTTTCATCTAAGAATTTTCTAAGTAGTGCCTACCAAAACTTCCTCTAGACTCTAGAATTCATATAAAATATGGGCAAATTGGATTGCTGATCGTTAATGACACTCGTCTCTGTTAAAAGGGAGCGATAACACCTTAGTATACATAGATTCTCTGGGAGTTAAATGAAGCTTTGTATTATCCTGAGACCAGTATTTGGTTACATTTTATGTAAAAATGTTTCCAGGTTTCAATTAGTACTATGAAACTTTAGTACCTTGATTACTTGTATGTGTATTAAAATGAATTAAAACTGTTTTCTAAGGAGAATCTGAATCTTGGCCCAGGATTCCTTCCTTCAGCTCACACACAAGTGGAGGTAAGGCTTCCTGTTTCAAGATTGAGTTTGTAGGCTCCTCATTTTTAAGTCTTTGGCTTTTCTTTTAACTGTTTGCATAGTGTTTTAGTCGGGGTTCTCTAGGGAAACAGAACCAACAGGAGAAGTAGATAAATATAATGTGATTTATTATAGAAATTGGTTCACACAACTGTAGGGATGGGCAAATCCAAATCCTGTAGGGCAGGCTGTAAGCTGAAGCTGGCTGGCCAAAGAAGAGATGGGAATTCTTCCTTCTGATTGTTGAAATCTTAAGTTTTCCTTTTAAGGCCTTCAACTGATTGGATGAGACTTCTCCCATTGTTGAAAGTAATCTCCTTAGCTGATTGTAGATATAATAAGCCATAGATGCAATCAGCTTACTGATGATTTAAATATATGAAATATCCTCACAGTAACAATTAGACCAGTGCTTGCTTGACTAAACAACCAGACACCATAACCTAGTCAAGCTGACATAAACTTAACGATTACACATAGTATACACGTGCTCTACATTACTCATAGAAACCTTTTAAGTGTCTTATGGACAACTTGAATTATATGACTGATCAGCACTCCTTGTTGCATACCAGGAATCCTGGAACCACATTTAATACTTACTTTTACCTATTTAGAATTTTATGGTATAAATTTTTTGTATTGGTCTGTTCTAGATCTTGTTAGTGTTTTATTGTCAACACTATGTAAAGAAAGAAAGAATTTAATGTGATAAAATGTTTATGGGTGGCTAGAGGGAGAAGAGGCATTAAAGTGACTTTAAATCTCCACTTAAAATCTGGAGGTAACCTGGGAAACCAACAAACTATGGGGTGGTACTTTTACAAAATGTATACAGGTAGGAGATTCATGAATCAGACAAGTTACATTTGTATATTCTTAAACTTTCACCAGCTTCAATCATAGCCTAATAGTTGCTATATTAATAGTTTAATATTCAGATAGAGATTTTCTTCCTTCTAAAATATTTACTTTCCCATTTGGCAAACATAACAGGAGTTAATGTACAATTTTAAAAATTTATTTCTGAAATGCTTTATTCTTGTAATCAGTACACATTATATTATATATAGAATGTCTTTAAAAATTATTTAAGTTCTACTGTTAAGACATTGTTATGGAGACGGAAACATGTGACTCTTGACTTTTTTTTTTTTTTTTTTTACATTTATCCAGTTTCAGGTAGATTCTTATATTAAAGTTCTTCTGTGTTATTTTTGTCCAAGTTGAGACAACTAAAACAAAAAGGAAACACAAATCATATATATAATTTTTTTAAAAAATCACAAAAGCAGCTTATGCATTCAAACATAATTGTAAACATCTGAAAAAAGTCAACTTTCATCATGGTAAAAATATAGGTTTCCTATTCTATTCACTGCATTATTAGAATAATAAATTTTAATTTAATATTCATCACCAACTCAAATGCTTAATATTTATATAGATATTTTAAACCTGAATAGTAATAAATATTGTCATGCAAAGAAATGGGTAAACATTACAGGTATAAATTGAACTCATGATAACAAAAATTCTGGAAAAGAGTTAATATTAATACAGTATGAAAATGTAAAGAAAATGTAGTATGCAACGTCATGGCTGACAGTTCTCCTCTCCACATATTTTAATTTTATATATTTAGAAGATCATTATAAGCAAAAGAAAAAGCTTCCAATTCCGGAAGGCTGGGTATACTCCTTTCAGAGCAATTTCCCTAAGATAACAATTATATACTCTAAACAAATACAAAAACTAACCACCTGAAGGCAATAAAGAGTTAATGAAAGGAGGCAGATTCTTGAAGGGAGATGACACTTGGAAGGAGGGAATAGCACTGGGTGAGTTCCATGATTTTTTGTTTTTTGCATGTATCAGTATTTCATTCCTTTTATTATTATTTTTATTTGAGTAATTGTGGGTTTACAGAACAATCATGCATAAAATTTAGGATTCTTATATACTCCCACCACCAACACCTTGTATTGGTGTGGAACATTTATTAGAATTGATAATAGCACATTTTAATAATTTTACTATTAAGTAAAAGCCCATGGTTTAACTTAGGGGTCACTGTTTGTATAGTGCCATAGATCGTTTAAAATATTTTTATTCTGTTACTATATACAATCTAACATTTCCCCTTTTAATCATATTCAGATACATGTATTTCAGTGCTGTTAACTGTATTCACAATATTTTGCTACCATCACCACCATCCATTACCAAAACATTTCTATCATTCTAGATAGGAACCCTGTACATTTTAAGCCTCAACTATCGATTCCCTATCCCCACCCCATCCTCTGGTAACCTATATTCTAGATTCTGACTCTATGAGTTTGCTTATTCTAATTGTTTCACATCAGTGATATCATATACTATATGTCCTTTTGTGTCTGGCTTATTTCACGCAACATGATGTCTTCAAGGTCCATCCATGTCGTTACATGTATCAGGACTTCATTCCTTTTTACAGTTGACTAGTATTCCATTGTATGTATATACCACATTTTATTCATCAATTTATTGGTTGATGGGCATTTGGGTTGCTTCCATCTTTTGACAATTGTAAATAATGCTCCTATGAACACTGGTATGTAAATATTGCTTGATGCCCTGCTTCCAGTACTCTAATTTTTGACTTTTAGCCCGAAGGCAGGCCATAGTTGGTGGTATATTGGGCAGTGAGAACTCCAATAGAAAACTTGTAGTCTTTCAGACATAAAGAACCAGAGTTTGGGGCAACCACACCACTGGAAATTGATGGGGAATCCTAGAAAGCACAGAGCCATAGAGAGGGAGCCCTAAATTCTTTGTATAGACTCTTTCTATCTCTGTGTTGATAACCTGAACCATTTATGACTAGGGCAGACAAAGAAGTGAAATTTGTGCTGCTGTCCAAGAGACAAAGTTTGAAGTTTGAGTCTAACCCATGTTAATAATTGCCTGCTAATCCCCAAAACCAACCCTCTTCATTAGAATATAATAAAAATCAGATTCTTCAGAACATGACATTCACAATGCCAAGGATACAATCCAAAATTATGCAATATATGAAGGAGGAGACAATCATTGGAGACCAACCTGAGTTGACCATATGTTGTAATTAGCAGACAAAATTTTAAAAGCAGTTATAAAAACTATCCTCAATGAAGTATAGGAAAATATGAATCAAAAGATAAGAAATCTCAGTAAAGAAATAGAAACTATAAAAAAATAACCAAATGAAAGCTCCAGAACTGGAAAATAGGGTATCTGAAATTAAATATTCACTGAATGGGCTTAACAGCAGAATGGAGAGAACAGAGGAAAGATTTAGTGAAACTGAAGATAAAGCAACTTTCCACTCTGAAGAATAGAATTCTCAGGTAGTTCTGGGACAATATAAAATGCTGAATATATATGAAATTAAAGTCCCAAATGGAGAAGAGAAATTTGGGCATAAAAATATTTGAAGAAAAAAATGGCTGAAAATAACTAAATTTGGTAAAAGGATAAATTTATAGATTCAGGAAGCTCAGTGATTCCTAAGCAAGATACAGGTATACTCTGGAAATATTCAGGGTTCAGTTCCAGACCACCACAATAAAGTGAATATCACAAAGTGAGTCACACACCCAGGGCATATAAAAGTTCTGTTTACACTGTACTGTAGTCTATTAAATGTACAACAGCATTAGTCTAAAAAATCCAACGTTACATACCTTAATTAAAAATATTTTACTGCTAAAGAAACATGCTAATCATATACCAGCCTTTTTGCGGGTGGAGGGTCTTGCCTTGATGTTGATGGCTGATGACTGATTAGGGTGGTAGTTTCTGAAGGTTGGGGTGGCCGTTGACATTTCTTAAAATAAGACAACAATGAAGTTTGCCTTATAGATTGACTCTAGTCTTGAACCCGTCAAAGTCATCCATGAGAGTTGGAATCAAGTTCTTCCAAACTTCTGTTATGTTGCTATTTTGACCTCCTCCCATGAATCACAAATGTTCTTAATGATATCTAGAATGGTAAATCCTTTTCAGAAGGTTTTCAAATGACTTTGCCCAGATCCATCAGAGGAATCACTATCTATGGTAGTTTATGGCTTTATGAAATGTATTTCTTAAAGATTAAGACTTGAAAGTTGAAATTATTCCTTGATCCATGAGCTGCAGAATGGACGGTGTCTTAGAAGGCACGAAAACAACGTTCATCTCATTGTTCATCCCTTAGAGCTCTTGAGTGACCAGGTGCACTGTCAATGAGCAGTAATACTTTGAAAGCAATCTTTTTTTTCTGAGCAGTAGGTCTCAACAGTGGAGTTAAAACATTCAGTTAACCATGTTGTAAAGAGATATTCTGTCATCTAGGCTTTGTTGTTCCATTTATAGAGCACAGGGTAGATTGACTGATTTTCTGTTTTAGTTTAGTCAGAGTAGATTTAGCATAATTCTTAAAGGCCCTAGGATTTTTAGAATGGCAAATTAGCATTGGCTTTGACTTATTAAGTCATTAGCTGCATTAGACCCCAACAAGAGAGCCAGCCTGTTTCTTGAAGCTAGGAAGCCAGACAGTGACTTCTCTCTAGCTATGAAGTCCTAGATGGCATCTTCTTCCAATAGAAGACTGTTTTGTCTACATTGAAAATCTGTTCTTTAGTATAGCCACCATCATCAATTATCTTAGCTAGCTCTTCCAGATAACTTGCTGCAGCTTCTATATTAGCTCTTGCTGCTACACCTTGCACTTTTATGTTATGGGTACAGCTTCTTTCCTTAAACCTTATGACCCAACCTCTGCTAGCTTCAAACTTTTCTTCTGCAGCTTCCTTACTTCTCTCAGCTTCACCGAATTTGAGAGACATAGGACTTTGCTCTGGATTAGGCTTTGATTTAAGGGAATGTTGTGAGTGGTTTGACCTTCTATCCAGACCACTAAAACTTTCTACATTTCAGCAATAAAGTTGGTTCATTTTCTTATGTGTTCACTGGAGTAGGACTTTTAATTTCCTTCAAGAACTTCTCCCTTGCATTCACAACTTGGTTAACTCTCTGGTGAAGATGCCTAGCTTTTGGTCTTCTTGAGTTTCAACATTTATTCCTCACTAAGCTTAATCATTTCTAGGTTTTGATTCAAAAGGAGAGATTTGTGACTCTTTCTTTCACTTGAATAGTTAAAGGTCATTATAGGGCAATTAATTAACCTAATTTCAATACTCTTGTCTCATGGAGAGGGAGAGACATTGTGGAATGGCTGGTCAGCGGAAAGTCATAACACACATTTATCGATTAAGTTTGTTTTCTTATATGACTGTGGTTTGTGGCACCCCAAAACAATTACAATAGTAACATCTAAGATCACTGATTACAGATCACCATAACAGATAATAATAATGAAAAAGGTGGAAATATAGTGAGAATTACCAAAGTGTGACACAGAGACATGAAGTGAGCACATGCTGTTGGAAAAATGGTGTCAGCAGACTTGCTTGATGCAGGGTTGCAACAAACTTTCTATTGTAAAAAATTGCGCTATCTTTGAAGTGCAATAAAGTGAAGGGCAATAAAATGAAGTATACCTGTACACATAAGGCCAAACAGAAATATATCATAATCAAACTGCTGAAAACAAAGGATAATGAATAAAGGCAAAATAAAGACATTTTCATATAAAGGAAAGAGAACCCATTGCTAGCATATCTGCACTACAATAAGTGCTAAAAAGTTCTTCAGGCTGAAGGGAATAACAGCAGATGGCAACTAGAATATGTTAAAAGTAAGATGAAGAACAATGGAAATTGCAAACATCTGTGTAAATGCAAAAGATTTGTTTTTTTAAAATATGTATGTTTAAATACATATGATAAATTATAATACTCTCCATTGTCTCATGATGTACTTGGATGTAAAATATCTGACAATCACTGTATAAATGCTAGGGGAATTGCTCTAGATGACTGCAAGGTCTATACATTTAATGCAAAGTGGCACAATATTAACTCTAACTAGACTATGAACAGGTAAGGATGTATATATTGTGATCTCCAGAGCAACTGCTAATATAATAATGCAGAAATATAGCTAAAAAATATATGTGGATGAATTAAAATGAAATTCTAAAAGGTGTTAAAATAATCCCTAAGAAGGCAGGAAAGGAGGAAACCCAAACGGGAGACTATCAGTAAGCAATTAGTATAATGGTAAAACTAAGTCCTATCATAGCAATAATTACACTAGAGTCCAACTAAAAGGGAGAGATTGCCAGAATGGTTATAAAAAACAAGATCCAATTATATGATACCTACAAGAAATCTACTTTAAATATAAATTCATAGATAAGTTGATAGTGAACAGATGGAAGAAATTATAATATGCAAAAAGCATAAGGTGGCTAGAGTGGATATATTAAAATCAGAAGAAGTAGACTTCAAGACCAGGTATATAGAGTAATACTGCATAATGATAACGTCAATTCATCGGGAAGCTGTAGCCATCATAGAGAGATAGGTACCTAGTAACATAGTTTCAAAATACATAAAGGAAAATATGGAAATTGTATAAAATATATCCTTTGACCATAAGGGAATTATTAGAAATCAGTAAGAATAAGGTATCTAGAAAACCCTCAAATACTGGAAAATAACATACCTCCAAATAATCCATGTACCAAATGATAAATCACAGAGTAAATCAGAAGAGATTTCAAACTAAATGGTAATAAAAATATAAGGTATAAAGACTTGTGGAATACAGCTAAAGCAGTACTTGGCAGGAATTTTAATTTTATGACTTTAAATGCTAATTTTAGAAAAAGACCCAAAGGTAATGACTTAAGATTACAAGTTAAAAAGCTAGGAAAAGCAAAGCAAAGTAAACTTGAAATAACCAGAAAGAAGAAAATAATAAAGAGTAAAACTTTATGAAAAATAAAACAACTGAGAAAATTAACAAAAATCAACAAAATTGAGAATCCCCTAACATGAAGAATGTAAAAATAGATCATTTCAGATCCTACAGACACTGAATAGATAATAGGGGATGTTAGAACTTTATGCCAACAAATTTGATGATTTAGATGAAACGGAAAAATTCACTGAAAAATTCAATTTCTCGAAACAAACAAAAGGTAAAAATTAGATAAGAAATTCAATTTGTTATGAAATTTTTTCCTATTAAGATAAAAACTCAAGGTCCAGATGATCTCACTGGTAGATTCAATCATGCATTTAAATTAGAAATAACCCCAATCTTACACAAACCCTTTAGGAAAATGGAGGAGGAGGAAACACTTGCTGTGGCTGTTTGATATTATTTAAGAATTCCAAAAAGAGATATTGATTATATTTGTAAACTGGTCTGTTCCTCTGGATGTGATACCCCTTTGACTGTATTAAAATCAGAGGTTTCACTTTTACTTTATTAAATCAAGATTAGGGCTTTGATTTGGCCACATCATTAGGGCATGCAGGGTTGAGTCCCCGCCCCCTTGGTGGGCTATATAAACGGATGCTCAGTCAAGAACATGGAAGTAGATTATAGAGAAGAAGAACACAAATGTAGAGAGATAGCTCCATAGACACAACAGAGGCCCTGGGAAGAGAGATGAGCTTGATAGTTTGCAGCTGAAGAGAAGAGAGCAGCTGAGAAGCCCTGAGAGACTAGGCTTTTGCCAGTCTGCAGCTGAGATGAGAAGAAACTGGGACCATGGAGAGGAAGAAGGAAGGCTGAACCCTCACAGACATTGCCCGCCAACACGTGGCAAATGACTTTGGGTGAGAAAGTACCTTGAGTTGGACTCTTTAGGGTCTTGTGACTGTAAGCTTCTACCCCAAATAAATACCCTTTATAAAAGCCAACAGATTTGTGGTATTTTGCATTGCACCCCTTTTGGCTGACTAATACACTTGCCAAATAGTTTTATGAAGTCAACATAAACCTCATACTAAAATGTCACAAAGACTTTACAATAAAAGAAAACTACAAATCAAAATTCCTCATAAACAGTGTTGAAATAATCCTTAACAGCAGAATGACCAAGTGGGGATAATTCCAGGAATGCAAGGTTGGTTTACCATTAAAAACCATTTAATGTAATTAATTGAATTAAAAGAAGGGAAATGTCATGTAATCAATTTAATAGATGCAGAAAAAGTGCTTGACAAAATTCAGTATCTATGATAAAAGCTCTCAGCAAACTATGGATAGAAAAGAACTTCCTCAACCTGATAAAGGGTATCTCCCAAATGCTTAGAGCTATCATACCTTAATGGTGATATACTGAACATATTCTTAAGACTAAGGATAAGGCAAGAATGCCATCTCACCACTCATCTCAATATTGTAATTGAGGACCTGATTATTGCAAGGAGACAAAAAAAATAAAAAGCATAATGATTGAAGGAGATGTAAAATTGTCTCTATCTGTAGATGAGTTGAATATTTATGTAGGAAATCATAAGGAATCTACAAAATGGCCAATAGAACTAAATGAATTTAACTTAGCAAGGCAGCAAAATATAAAATTAATATACAAAAACCAATTGTTCTTTTAAATCTAATAGTAAACTGGAAAATGAAATTAAAAAAATTTATTTACAATTGTCAAAAATCATAAAATACTTAGGAATAAAACATTAAAAGAAGTACAAGACCTCTACACTGAAAACTACTATCAAGAATTATGGAGGAACAGATTTTACCCTATTTGTAAGATAAATTGGCCAGCTGCAGTTTCATAGGTGCCGGCAGAAAACTTACGGGGCTGAAGCAAAGAACTTTATTACAGTAATAGCTATAGTACCAGTTCTCTGGGCCCCAATTTCCACAGGGCAACAAGAGGGCCAGGTGTTGCCTGCATATATACAGGGCTGAATCATAGGAGAGGAAACCTGAGCTCATGGAACCTAAAATTTTTATAATGGGTAGTAAGATTGTTTCTAATTAAGTTCTGTTAAATAGAAACTTCCCATAAAAAATATTATGAAGATAACGAATAGGTAAGCCAGAGACTTAGAGAAAATATTTGCAAAACACGTACAGTTGATTCTCATTACTCTCAGATTCTGTATTTGCGAAATTGCCTACTTGCTAAAATTTATTTGTAACCCCTAAAATCAAATATTTCCAACGAGTTTGTGATCATTCATGGATACGCATATAACGGTGAAAAATTAGAATCACCCACTGTGCATGCTCCCAGTTGAGGTCAAGAAGGCAATGTTCTCTCTTCTTGGTTCAACTCTCACACATAAAACAGTACATAATACATGGTACTATTTATATTAAGTACCAGAATAGGTAAAACTAATTTATGGTAGAAAATATCAAGACAGTGTTTGGGCAAGGATTGACTGGAAAAGGCCATGAAGGAACTTTCTGGAGTGATGGTGTGGTGGTTTGCAGCTATGTACCCCAGAAAAATGTTCTTAAACTTAATCCTTTCTTATGGGTGTGGACTTATAGTTAAGTAGCAGCCCAAATGAATCAGGTTGGGATTTAATCTGGATTACTGGAGTCCTTTATAAACAGAGTGAAAGTCAGACACAAAAGCTACAGAGGGCACAGTCAGAAGCTGAAAGTCGACAGAACATGGAAGAGAAGGGAGAGGCCAGGAGAAGCCACCATGTGCAAGGGCAAGGATCACTGGCAGTTAGCCCCAGATTGCCAGTCTTTAGGAAGAAACCATCACCTTGATGATGCCTTGATTTAGACTTCTCCAAGCCTAAAAACTGCAAGTCAATAAATTCCCACTGTTGAAACCAACCCATTGCATGGTGTTTGCTTCATCAATGAGGAAACTAAAATAGATGGCATTTTTTGATAGGAGTTTGGGTTATGTAGGCGTAAACAGCTGACAAAATTCAAAAATGTACATTAAGATTTATGTATTTCATTTTTGCAAATTTTCCTTTCCAAGGGGGGAAAACCAAATAACGAACTTTAGGTAATGATATTGATGCTGGAGAGTACTGTGAAATTAATAAACAGTTAAATTGATGGGTAAATTGAGGAATGTATAGACAGGTATCTTATAAAGTATACAATAAAATGTTAATGGGGAGTGTACTGGTGCTCATTGCAATTTCTCTTCAACTTCTCTATATGAAATTCTCATAAAATATTGGGAAGAAAATCAAAGATTTTAATAAAAGACCATAATTTATAACATTAGGATATGAATGCAGCACTCCTTCAGAAAAGGATCTGAAGCAGCTAAAAATTAAGTACAGATATCACTGGGCCACAATTAAGCTTAAACATACAAAAACCATGTAGTGGGCATAAGGAAGTGGTGCTGGAAAACCAATACTAGGAACAATTGCTAAAAGTGAATACCAGATGCCATTATGATTTTTATGGCAGCCAAGGCAAAGGTGAGTGGACAGTACTGGTCAGGCTACTGAGCATCCAGTTAGTCAAAATTAGGAAAGCTAATGGGAAGCGGCTGTGGCTCAATCAGTAGGGCTCCCGTTTACCATATGGGAGGCCCCGGGTTCGGTTCCCGGGGCCTCCTGGTGAAGGCAAGCCCGCCCGCACGGCGTGGTTAGCTGACCCAGCAAGCACAAGCAGCAAGGGGAGGATAAATGAATAAATAAATAAAATCTTAAAAAAAAAAAAAAAAAAAAATTAGGAAAGCTAAGGTCAATATAATTATTTGAGAACATTAACAGGAACAATACTAAAATACTATATAAATTTTTGTATAACTTGGATATGCTGTCTAACTTCTGAGGTGAATATAATTACATTGTATCAAATGAGCACCCACTACCCCAAGAAAGTTACTGTATTTCTCAGGCCCAATTTGTGATGTGATTGACAAAGTAAAAAAATGTGGACACTTAAAAGGAAATGCTGAACTGAATTTTGAGTAATGCAGTATAAAATACTCCAATCTCAAGTTTCTTGAATGTATATTTTCATAAAGATTTGAGATAATGGAAATAATGTTACTTATCAGAGTTTTCATTATAATTGTCCATGGCAAACTTTATGTTCTTACAGCAGTCTGGATTTTGCTTTCAGCTGGTTCAAAAGAATATAGCAATTCTTTTTAGCAACTTGGGATACGTTAACAGAAACAAACTAAAATGGTTTACTTTACCTGTTTTATAAACTGTGTAGCATTAAAAAGCTCACTGCAGCCATATAAAATGTGTTTGCCTTGTTTACCCTGTAAAAAAATCAGAGAGACAGAGTAACAAGTAATATTTTCAGTATTCCCAAAAAGGGAGGATTTTTGTTTATTCTTAAAGGGTTTATTTTGAGAGGGAAGTGGGAGTTGGATTTTGGTGTACACATGTCTATATCCTAAAGTTGCAGGAAATAAGGAGAATAAAGTGGTGAAAAGAGCATAGTATATTTTTAAAAAAACTGTACCATTTCCTATTACACTGAAGATATAGGGAATCTCATGACTGTCACATTTCACAGGAAAAAAAATTATCTGTACAATCCCAGGTCAACATTCTTCTAATATAGGATCCGTACAGCTTAAAGAAAACATTCTTAGAGTTTAGTTATGTTGAAAGTAGGATGTGGTGCCAGAAGCATGGATTATCATTTCAGTCTCACTTGTGTAACACAATATTTATGTTACTATTTCCCATTCCATTTTGTAATTCTTATTAATTTATTCCTGATTTTTCCATAATGTTAGAGGCCCCATCACAACAGTCAGAACTTCTCCACTGGAGAATTTTTGGTAAGTCCTTAAATGCTGAAATTCTTCTATGTATTGTGAACTTGAGGGGAAGTTCATAAGATTTCTTTTGTAATATAAAGAGTTTATTCCATAACAAACTGAATGATTTGATAATTTATAGAGGAACCAAAGAATGATTGCTTGAAACAAGAGGGCATTTCTTTGTGACGGTTAAGCTGAATAAAATCATTGGCTGAATAAATGCCCTAGCTAGCCATCTCTGAGAACAAACAAAACAATAGTCGTGCCTTACTCACAGTTTTTCAAAAATCACATGGTTCAGATCCTGTGATGAATACATTCCTGTCCTAGAATCCAAGATAGATCAGGGGCAACTTGTACTAGTTTGCCAGCATTATTTATAGAAAATGTACAGATTGATAATTTGCACCTAGTCTTGGTTATATTCTCTTGGATTTTGCTTTTGAACCTGTTCATGCAGCCTGGGCTTAGCTATGTAAAAGGAGGGTATAAAAGACCTCTCCTTGGCTCCCATCGGACCAAGGTATATTGCATTTATCTTGGTGGTTCACAATCTGAAGATGAAGTATGTCCTGTGTAGCTAAGATAAGATCCTGGGAGCTGTGCCTGATAGTACTAGGCCCATCTAACGTTTCCCTGTCCGTTCCTTCTCTTGTTGTACCATAACTCTGCTTTTATTAAAGTCTTTCAACAGTATACCTTCTGCAGTCTCATGAGTCCTTTAAATGATCTGAGCCTGTGTAAATACCTGCTGCAATTCATTTATCTCTCAAGTAGGGTATTTTAAGCAAAACTAAGCTATTTTTGAGGATCCAGGATCACTAATTTCAGTGATGTCCATGGCAACTATTACGTACTGGGACTTGCACCTACATTTTTAAGGTACACCATCAAAATAGTAGTTATAACTTATTAAATTTGGAATGATCAGTATTTAAGTGAAAAAAAGGAAGATTACACAATGTCACTCTAACAACAGCTAATCCTATTGCCCCTACATTTTAAATAGCATTTTTGCTCTTCAAATTATGCCTTCCTTCACTATCAGCTTGCTTAGTTGTCAGTTTTGAATAGCATTCCACTTCTACCTTTTTACATCTAAAGCTCTTGTTTGCTGAAAAAATAACCATTCCAAGTTTGTTAGAAATATATTCCTGATTTAAGTCAATAGGATGTGAATTAAGTACACTTTATTCAGATAAATGAGTTCTGTAAATCATTTCACCGAGGGAAATTTTTTTTTGGGAAGAGTAGCTTATTATGGATTCTAAACGTTTAAAGTCCATTTAGACAGATAACTGCAAAGTATATTACACCAATAAGGTTTATTATTTTCCAGATCAGGTCAGTTTTAGGCCAGAAATGAATGTAATAGGAATAGGAAAAACAATGAACATACAGGCATTTTATCCCTATATATAGCATTTTTTAAAACTACCATTTAGAAAAGGGGTTATGATCTCTAATTGCAGGACCAATCATCACAATCACTCCCTTATCCCTCTCTTGCTTCTTTGTCCTCACTTGGAAAAAAACAGAAACCTGAGTCAATCCAACTCTCTGGCTACTCCAAACTTGTACCCATGCAGCTGAATGTTGTTGGAAATCATTTTGCTGAATGCTTTTTCTTTAATGACCACAAAGCTCAAACAGGATCACCAGGTTGCTAGAAAATCATACTATACTTCTCTAGTACATTTACTCACTGACCCTCCTTGCTGACAAATTTCATCTTCTCCTTTTTCCTCAAACCCCCAAACATTTTCTCCCCCATCTAATTGTAGCTGTTGCTTCTGTTTTCTATCTCATTGAGAAAATTAAAAAAAAAAAAAAAAAGGATCAGGATAGGTACCAGAGAATGCTAGTTTTCTAAAGACAGAATAATTGTGACACCATCAAATGACAGAAGAATAAAAAGTCCAAAAATGTACCTTTATGTAGTCAACGAGGTTTTGATATTCAATATAATTGCCTCCACCCACCACAAAAACAATTGCCTAAAAACACAAACAGAAAAAGCAAACAAACAGGTTAAGTTGAATGAAATAATATTAAAACAGTATTTTAACTTTCAGTCAACAAGGTTTTTAGTCTGGAACAATAAAGTGTCTGATGCTACTTTATTAAGAAATTTGTTTAAAAAAACGCTATAAGTTAAAAAATTTCTAATCACTACCGAGTAGCAAAAAGAAAGAGATTTTTTGGAAACAATGCAGAGGAAAATAACTACATTCTTCAATTAAGTAAGAGCAAATAAATCCTAAGGGCTTTCTCTAAAGGGCATTTCTGAATTTAAGATTATTTTGTAGGTAGGAAAAATAGAAAATCTATCATGTATAAAATTTCCAACATATGCAATTTATTTTATTTATTTTTACTGGGAAGCTTCTTTGTAATTTGAATGAAAACACAGTCATGCTATCTTGACAAAAGTTTGGAATTCAATTTTACAAAGTTTCATACATATAAATCTCTCACCACAATCTTAAAGACTTCTTTTGCTATAAATTATTTAATTTTGTTTCAGTTATTTTTAAGCTTAAAATATTGTAAGCATAAGCAGTTTTATAAATTGAAAATATAGTTGCTAAGAATAAAGAATGTTCTGTGCACAGAAATGGATTTATTAAAATTAACATGCACTAAACATAATAAAACCATGTTTAGGACAAAGATATTCCTCAAGACTGCTTGGTCACCTTTTCATCTTTCTTATGTAGGGCTAAAGAATTTTTATATGGAGCATACCTCTTGGAATGGATTTTTGTTCCTTGGAACTGAGCTGTAACAAAGAAAAAGCACACTAAAGTTTTTACCCATGGCTTTTCTTGTAGATAAAATAGGAATGGGAAATGCACACACACACGTACAAATAGGTGTTTATAATTCTTTCACCTTCTTAAGACAGTGGGTCCATTTGGTTTGCTAAGCCATGTAATGAATTGGAATGCAATAGAAGCTGGAAGAGGTAGTTGTCTCAATGTCTAAAGTGAAATGGGGCAACCTACTGATTTTTAAAATAAAATTCTAGAAAATAAAGAGGGAAAAGGAAAGATTGAGCAATAGTTCTCATGAAGAGTAGAATGCTGGGTGAGCTGATAAAAGCTTATATTTTATATGGTAAATTATGTAAATTTTTACCACACTCAAAACAGTATTATATATATATATTTGTGGGTAAGTGTACTTGTAAAAAAATGTATAAACACCTGTATGGGAAGAATAACAACAACTCAGGAAGGAAGATGGGAACGGGAAGGGGGAATTTGCATTTTGCTGTAGCTTATTTCTTTATTATAAAGTTGTATATCATTATATATTAATATTACATATTACATGTATTAGTTACATATTTCTTTTTTATATATTTATTATCTATATCTTAAAAACATCTCATTGTTCAACATATCTATAATAAAGGCATTTTTCAAAGCTTGAGTCAAATTTATATATGTGTAGTAATATAGATTGTACAGTATGACTTAAAAGGACAATTGGATATTCCCCAAGTAAAAATTTCAACGAAGAGGAGAGAGCCATTATAACCTTCCTTAATTATTCAGTGGCTGATTACACAGTTCTATCACCTTTTCTAATTTCTGTGGCCTATTTGAATATTTCATAAAAGGGGTTATGACAAACCTCATCAGTGTTTAAACCTGATTTCTTTAAGTTCCCATAAGAGTAGATGTGGGATAAGGAGAGGTAAGATTTAAATGGCATAGTATTACTAGTTACTAATAACCAAGATTTAATTGTTATGGGACAACTCAGGAGAAGGCTGAGTCTGTTAAAAATGAAACTGAGCTCATCTCTCTGTTATGAATGCTAAGAATTCTCCTCATTATTATGCATAAGCTATATTTAGGATTAAAAGAGTTTCTCAGCAGGTTACTAAAAAGCAAAATAGTCATTAACCATATGCAGATGCAAGGAAGAAAAAAATGTAAGCTGGAAAATACCAACACAGGAAAAGATAAGAGTTATATTATTATCCCAAGAGAAAAGAGCAAAGGCAAGGAAGAGGAAAACAAAGACATTAAATTACCCAAAATCTTCACTGATATCTATAATTAATTAAAACAAACAAACAAACAAACATCTTTTTTGAGATATAATTCACATATCATAACATTTACTGGGTTTAAAGTGTATTGATATAGCTGTACAATCATCACCATTGTCTAATTTCAGAACATATTTATCACTCTAAAAAGAAGTCCCTTACTCTAGCAGTTCACTCCCTATTCCCTCCTTCTATATTCTTTGCCAAATTCCCCCTTGTCAACCTGCAACTGATAAGTGGTTTCTTTTGCAACTTTGGTGGTATTTCTGGAAGTTCAGAAAAGAAAACAGTCTTCTAAGTTACCAAAACAATCTAATAATCGACTGTCGAGTGACTAGATCGTCTTGTTCTGACTACCTATGAAGATGAGAAAGCTTGGGATAGAGCAAAGAAAAGTTCTAAAGATCCCAAACATAAAGTATAGGCAGAGAACCAGCTTCATCCAAGTCCTAGTAAAAGAGAATTATTTTAATGTTTTTTTTTTCCTTCTAATTCTGCCTATTCTTTTTTATCCTGTAGGCTATTTTTCATACCACTATCAATTCAATCTTGAGAAAAAATATCCATAATAAAGTAAACAAAGAATACCTTATCACACATTTGTCATAAAATAGAGTTATTTATAGAATGTTTCATTGCCATAAGAGTTATTCACAGCAATGGTTCTTAGGGTCTTGAATTTTATGGACCAGTTAAATAAACAAAAAACAACTAGTATCCAACATAAAACTTCCATCTTTTCATTTGGTCAACAAGAATATTCATTTAAAAATACATGCCTCTGGAGTTAAAAGCAACAGTATGGGTTATTAGGAGATAGAGGAGGACTGAGAAGGTGTACTGATGCTTAATATATATAGATACTTTAATTAACTTGACTGTAAAAGTGTGGGAATGGATAGCGTAGATGGTAACACATTATAGTGAATAGAACTAACACAGTTGGTTTATAAATGGAATTGTGGCTGAAAAGGGTAGTCTAGGGTTGTAAAACTCAGAGGTAGATGAGAATTGTGGTTAACAGCACAAATATAAGAATGTCCTTCTATGAGCTAGACCAAATGTATGCATTATTGCAAGGTGGTAAGAATGTGGAGAACCAGGGGAAAAATACAATTAATGTAACCTATGGACTATAGTTAACAGCAATACCGTAATATTCTTGCATCAATGTAAAATATGTACTGTGTTAATAATAGGGGAGTATGGAAAAAATATACCAAATGTATTTGGTGCATTTATGGCTATAGACCATTAAAAAAAAAAAAAAATACATTCCTTATCCAAATCCTCCTTGCCCCCACTTAGTTTGTAATACCAATATCATTTCATTAAAATAAAATAAGCCCCCAAACATCTAAATGTATTTTTGTTTGTATATCTTGGAAGGAAAAACATCAAAATGGTAAGTATAATTTTTAGTAATTATCTCTGGGACTGAAATTATTATAGTCTTCTATGTAATCGAATTTTGATATTGAGCATTTATTGCTTTATAATAAAAAATCAATTAAATTATTTCCATTCGGCGGGGAGTACAACAAATTACACAAGACAAAAGCTGCTTACCTGTCATTACCCCTCAACATTTTGGGATCAAAATATCGGTAGTCATCAGTTTCCTAGGTAAAAAAAAAAAATAGAATTTTATCATGCCTATTGAATTTCTCCTTAGAAAGCTAGTTTGACTTTAGAGTATCTTATTTTAATGTATCTATCAATTTTGTAAACTATATTAAAAAACACCACCAATAAACACTTAACCATGTGCTAAACAGTATTCCAAGTGCTTTACATGGATTAACTCATTTAATCTCCAAACAGTCCTATGAGGTAGTTACTGTTATCCCCATTTTCCAGATGGGCAAGTTGTGATACAGAGAAGTTATATAATTGCACGCAGGTCCCAGTAGGTAAATGTGGGGAATTCCAGGATTTGAATCCAGGCAGTTTGGTTTCAATGTCCAAATTCTTCAACATTATGCTATACTGTTTTTCAAAAATATACCTGTTTTTTTTTTAAGCCTGAAAATAGCCAATTCATGTAACGAAGTATTATTGTTTTTAGAATTTTATATTATCTTTGTTATGTCCATGATTTTAATGGATGTACAGAACACCCAATACATGTTCACAATACATCCAACTCCAAAGTTTTTTTTTCTTTAGATAGGTAATTTTGTATATACACTGTCTCTAATGTAACATTCCCAGTAGACAGAACCCTATCATCTAACATGCTAATATTTCTCCAGCTAAATATGTGAACATTAACATAAAGTAGGATAAATAAAACTATAGAGTCTCAACTTGAGTTCAGGTCAGATTTTGCCACCAAATAAAAAGTTATAACAAGTATTTTAATTCTGAGTTTTTTGGATTTCAGAAGTTGTGGATAAAGTATTGTGGACCTCTATGCTAAACTGAAAATTGTTAGCTTTTGATATTAAAGGAGTTGGAAAGTATTGATGCTATTGCCTGATAACATAATCACTTCCCAATCTCTGTGTTTCTCTACTGCTATAGCAGGATCAACCAAAGAAACTCGTTCTTTACTGAACTATAGATGGTACTACCTAAACCTGATCAATGACAAATACAATACACACTGTCATCATTTAATCCTGTAGCCAATGGTGGACACTGCTAAACAATCACAGCACTCTCAGTGAACCCAAATTAGTATCAGAATTCTTTAACACATTGCTCCAGAAACCACTACCAGCCAGACTTAGAAGGCAAAATGAAGCCTATCTGTTAACCTGCCTTAATCCCTTTCTTTCAATTTATTTAATCATGACAAATCAAAAGAGAACACTTAATTAATAAATGTAAGTGATAAGAAGGTATGTAGAAATAGGTTATAGCATTTTAAAGCTGTTTTGATACATTCAAGGTTAGGTAGATGTACTTTAGTGCCCTGTGCTAATGTATTTTGCTAACCTCTTTAGTGTCCATCCCCAGGAAAGGGTAGGCAGCCGCCTCACTTCAGCATTTGAAGAAATGCTTTCGAGCAGAAAAATTTACTTTTTCTAATTAAAAGAAATCTGTCTGTAGCAATCAATGCACATTTGGTTATAAAATGAAAATCAACAGAACTGATAAATGAACTTTCATAACTTGGAGAAACATACTGATCTCACAACTTAGCCATCCATGTGTTTATGACAGAGAACTGTGGAAGGAATGTATATGTTGGAATGAGCACTAGGCAGGAATACAGGAATAGTAGGTTGTACTTCTAATTTTGCTACCCCAAATAGTGTGACATCTCACAAGTCACTTAACACCTCTTGGTTTTGTCTCCTCCATTGTTTCTTTAAGCCCTTCTGTTCTGGGATTCCATGAAGGGCATAGTTCTTGCCTTAATCAATATATAGCATAGTGATTAAAAATGTGGCCTTTGGTTAAAATCCCAACTCTGCCATTTTAGCTGTGTCCTTGGGTAAAACAGTTGACCTCCTTGTACCAGTTTCTTTATCTAAAAGTGAGAATTAAAATAACAGAACTTTTTTTAGATGGTTGTAATTAAGATTAAATGAGATAATATATGAAAAGTGTTTTGAACAATACTGGCACAAAGTTCTCAATAAATATTAGCTACATTCATAATTATTGCTGTCATTTTTCATCTCAACTTTAAAGATTATTAACAGTAAACAAAATAGCCTAAAATTCTTTAACCCCTTGTGAATTTGACAACTGTCTAAATTTGTGCATTTATTTAAATTTTCAACCTTTATTATTGTTTGACATATAATTAATAAAAAGTTTACTGCCTGTTATGAAGCAGCATTCTCTAGGACAATAAGTCATAAATATACACATTTTAATTGCCTTCTTAGGATGTCTTATTACACTATATATTTTCAAATGGGCAAATTTTAAAATTTGTTAATTCCCTTTAGTGTAATTATAATCAAGTTTTAAAGATTCCAAAATGGTAACAATAATCTGAAGATCCTGTTCTCACTCTCTCTTAGCCTGGAATCCCAAGACTCACTCACTGCCAAGTCTACAGTGATCCAGATCAACCCAAACTAAGGTTTTAATGCAGGTATGATCATGCTGCCTTTCTTGATTCCAGACTCTTGTGATGATAACCATCCTCCAGTTCCCATAGTAACAGGACAGTCTGTTTAATGGAACAGATTGTAATGATTTTTACATTCCTTTCTTGAATTGTAAACAGATAGTTTGGAAACTCATTCTTTTAAGTATATACTAACAATATTTACCCATTTGTCTACTCATCCAACAATTTTCCTCTTTCAATTTACTTTTTCATCCTAAAAGAATTTAGTGCAATTTGAACATACTTAAAAATTTCACTAAGCACTCCCCTCTTGATTTGATTTCATAAAATTAAATTAGTTTTGTGTTCTTTCTGCTAAACCAATTGATGCTCACTGGTTCTCCATAATAATTTACAGAAATTTGCTCCTTAGGATATATTTTACATTTAATTGTACATAAAGGATACAGTCTGTGGCAGTTTGATATTATTTATGAATTCCAAAAAGAGATCTAGATTATGTTTATAAACTGGTCTGTTCCTCTGGATGTGATAACTCTTTGATTGTACTAGATTCAGCTGAGACATCTGATTAAATTATGTTTAGATTAGGGCTTTGATTGAAGCATATCATTAGAGTGTGACTCGGTGTTGAGTCCCAGCCCCCTTGGTGGGCTGATAAAACAGACTCATACAGAAGTAGACACACAGAGAAGATTCACAGAGGATCCTGTGGCCCCAGGAAGAGCTATGAGCCTGATAATTTACAGCTGACCTTGTGAGGAGAGCAGAGCAGCTGAGCCTGGAAAAAAATGAGCCCCAGAGGAAGAGAGACAAGCCCTATGCCAGCCTACAGCTGAGATTGGAAGAAGCTGGGACCATGGAGCCTTAAGAGAAAAAAGGCTGAACCTTTGCAGACATTGCCCACCATCTTGCTTCAACACATGGCAACAGACTTTGGATGAGGAAGTACCTCTTATAGTACCCTGTGTTTGACTCTTTAGGGCCTTGTAACTGCAAGCTTCTACCTCAAATAAATACCCTTTATAAAAGCCAACAGATTTCTGGTACTTTGCATTAGCACCCTTTTGGCTGACTAATACACAGTCTACATTTAATGTGGATGAGAGTAGGCAAGAATGGTTGTAGCAGTTGAGAAAATCAATTCCCCATTATCAGTGATAATGGCTAAAAAGTCTCTTTGAGAACATGGATTCTTTTCTTTCCCTAGTATACTCTGCTCTGATTAAGTTCACAACAAACTGAATCTGATTTTACTGCCTCTCATACTAGCCAGTTTGATATGTTCAGAAATTAAAAGTACAGTATTATATGCTACTCACAGGGTTTGACTTCATCTCCATGAGATTGTCTAAGATTCGAGTGACAGGTAGATTCTGTTGAAGAAAAAAATGAGTATTATGTTAAGTATTAGAAAAGTAACAAACCAAAGTTCTTACTATTAAAACAACCTACCTAATCATGCTCATTATATTTCCATTGACATCTAAAATTTAAATTTAATTAAAAAAAAAAAAATACAAATAAGCACACAAACTATTCTACACTTTTACAGTTTATATTTGTCTTTCAATTAAACATATTCTATGATTAAGTATTCTCTGAATGATAAAAATGATGTCATAGATGTAAATACCATACCACCTGGCAATTCTCAAGTTTCCATAGAAAGAAATATAATTCTAAATCAAAAGCTCTCTTTACTGTGTAGGAATATTTAGGTTTTAATACAAATACATGTTTGGACCTTTTATTTGTCTGTTAGATGCTTGTATTTTTATTTTTTAATTTTTTAAACTTATTTATTCCCCCTTCTCCCCCACTGTTTTGTGCTTGCTGTCTGCTCTCTGTGTATTCTTCTGTGTCTGCTTGTCTTCCCTTTAGGAGGCACTGAGAACTGATCCTGGGACCTTCCAGAGTAGAGAGAAGTGCTCAATCTCTTGCGCCACCTCAGCTTCCTGGTCTGCTGTGTCTCTTATTGTCTCTCTTCTGTGTCTCTTTTCCTTGTGTCATCTTGCTGCGCTAGCCAGCACTCCTGCGTAGGCCAGCACTCTGCATAGGCCAGCTCACCATGTGGGCCAGGTTGCTTTTCACCAGGAGGTCCTGGGAATGGAACCCTGGACCTCTTATATGGTAGACAGAAGCCCAATCACTTGAGCCATATCTGCTTCCTTGCGTATTTTTCAAAAAAGGAATATAAAACTATTGAACACTGTTAACCAGTATTTACAATAAAGTAAACAATACACAGTTGGATAACATTCTGATTGCTATGAAGTTATTGTTTTTCCTGGCTTCTGCTGAACCAGTAACCTAAATACTGAAAAGACTGAGCCTACATGTAAGGAATGCATTGGGGGTCAAGAAAAAACATGCAGGCCAATAGTTTGATTACAAAAGTCTATTTACCCATTTATGCCAACAGGTCCTCAAATTTAACATCTCTAACCATCTGATAAGGTTTCCATGAGTCATGACCTTTTTAGTCAATACAGCACAGGGATTTCAACTTTCCATAAAAAATTACTCTCTAGAAAGGACCTTTAAATGCCCATTTAAATGCCCCCCCCAACCCTAACAACTCCAACTTCAAAACAAACATATCAAATTAGATTTCTATTAGAATGTAGTTATTCTTCATACTAACAAATCAAAAAACAAACAACTAGATTAAATATAAAGCAATGCAAGCAATTATTGAGCTTCATCTTCTGGACAAGAATGTCAAGTTAGTCTCTCTTCATAAAAAGCAATTATGATTTGAGGACACTTCAAGTTTGCCTCTTTTGCCAGCAACAAGTGTGTCTCATCTGAATCTTTGCATTTTGTAAGAAACGTTAATTTTCCACTGCTGTCTGTGGTACCAATTATGCATTCAGGATCAAGACCTCTAGCAAAGCCTCTTGATTTGTCAGCAGCTTCTCTTTTCTTCTTTTATTTGCTGTCATCAGATTCACTGTCAGAAAAAGATTTTCTTTTTTGTACTATCTTTTTCTTTACCAACTTTTTGAGAATTAAGAAATACTTCAATTAACTCTGGGCAATTGAGATTTTTTTAGGTTTCCAAGTATTGTCAGCATCTGTAAATCCCTTCCACTTCAGGAAATACTCCAACTTCCCATTCACTACACATTAATCCAGGACTTTTACCATCACAAACTCTATAGGCTCTGCCTCTTTAACTTTTTCACTCTTTCCATTCTGCTTCCCCCCCCCCCCCCTTTGCAATGTAGTTTTATTGGAGGCCATTTTTTATTGCAGACTTGAAGAGCTGTTATTCGCTGCCTCCGAGCTTCTCCAGGTCCGAGGTTTGTAGTGTCTGGCCCCTGTGCACCTCCAGCTCAAGCCATATCCTCAATGCTTGTTCCTCCCACCCCCGAGATGGCTCCCTTGTCTGTTTGTTGTTTTTGTTTGTTGTCTGCCTGTTTTTGTTTGTTTGTTTGTTTTTGTTCGTTGTCTGCTTATTGTCTATTTGTTTTTTCTTTAGGAGGCGCCAGGAACCGAACCTGGGACCTCCCATGTGGGAGGTGGGTGCTCAACTGCTTGAGCCACATCCAGTCCCATCGATGATTGCTTTTTTAATACTAGTGATTGAAACCTTTGTTTTGACCAAATTAGAATCCCATTGCTATTTTTCATTTCCTTTCTGCTTTGTGTAAGAGTTTCTTTAAAAACAGAACTTATAAAGTTTGTGAAAATGTATGAGGTGAGATTAAATGACCTAATAGAGTTCTTTCATTTCTTAAGTATATTCTTCTAAGCCAAAAAATACTTGTGCTCTTTGGAAAAATGTGGAAACAGAAGCATAAACAACTTTCATTGACCATTTTCATTTTGCCTGTAATTCCAAATTTTCAATGACATGCTGCATTGTCTTCTTACAGAACAAATTCTACTCTCAACCTGAAATGTACAACACTCTGGTGTTGGCAGAAGACTATCTACTGATATAGTTATATCCCTTGGAATATGAAATACTATTGTAACATTTCAATCTGACGATTTTTATCATTATTCTGAACATCAAAACATGAGAAATACAGAAAATTGACTGAGTACTATGCCCATTCAAAGAACATTCCTACTGTGATGGTATTCTGCCCACTTTTAACTGATATTTTCTTTGTGAACTGTACAGGATGTTCTGGAAACAAGTCTGGAGACTTCATAAAACAAAGGCAACATTAGATGTGATTATTCAAAAAACAACTGTAGATACTATTGGAATTTTTGTAATTGTAGATTACTATTTTACAGACTCCAAGAATTTTCAGCTCTCTTTGGTCATAAACCATTTTATTGTTATTAAAGTGAATTATCACTAAGGAAATGCTGCTTTGCACAGTCAGAAAATGTGCTTTTCTTTTTTCTTTCTCTAAATCAGTAAGTGAAACTCTTTTAATATTATCTCAGGCAAGTAAAAACAAAGCCATTTCATTATTCTCTTATATTTGTGTTGACCAGAAAGTTTATAATATAAGCACCAAATGTTCAAGCTGACTAAATGTATTTCTTGACTTCTACTATTTAGAATTTTTAAAGGGGTTTACATTTTTAGCTTTTGAATATTTACTTTTCTTCAAATAAAATTGAATTTGTTCATTTAAGAACAAGTCTAAACCATAAGTTTCTCTAAAAAATAACAAGGTATAGATTTAAATCTGTAAAAATACTTTTATCCAAAGGAAAAATCTATAGTTATACATTTGTTCCAAGTAACACCAACAAAAGATGATGAAGTACTTTGTAACATAACAGGAAGAAACTGACAACTGTATATCCATTCCTGTATTTAGACTGAATTCTCTGTTTAGCTCTCTGGATTGCACTATTAGATCTATGCAATGGACAAAAATTCAGAAAAGAAATTTACATAATGATAAACCATAGGGTATTAATTTTAATTCACTTGTGAAAAATAATTGAAAATTAGAATATTTATGCCAATATCTCATGATAAATTTTCATTTATTATAGAAATGAGATTTTTCTAAAAGGTACAATTAAATTTTATTTTGTTTTTATAGCTCTACTGTATCTGAAGACAAGCTTGTTAGTAAATGTCATTTAATAACAGGAGAAACATTTCTTTCTAGAACAATAGTTCAAATAATTCAAGAGCCCAGAGAAAATTTTTTCTTATGTTTTTGCCTACTCTTTACAAAACTATCTAACATAAAGAGAATCATCAACCACTGCTATCCCATACTATAATCACACACTTATAAGTTAATGAATCCTCACTGTACCAACCCATTTCGGTATATTGCCTTGGCAGCCTTTAGGAAACTAAAACAGAAATTGGTATCAAGAGTGGGATGCTTTGATTGCAAATACCAAAAACATGGGAATGGTTCTTTAAATGGGTAAGGGGTACACTTTGGAAGAATTGTGAGATGCTTGATAGATAAGGCCTAGATTGCTTTGAAGAGACTGCTGATAGGAAAATGGACTCTAAGAGTACTTCCAATGAGACCTTAGACAGAAATGATAAATGTGTAACTGCAAGCTGGAAGAAAGACAACCCTTGTTTTACAGTGGCAGAGTGGACTTCCGGGAAGATGGCAGACTAGAAATACATGGGACTCTTTCCTCTCCCAGAAAAATAGTTAGAGGACAGGCAGAAATGGCCTGGAAAAAAATGTTCTATGGTTTAGGACACCAGAGGAAGGCGGAACACTGCCCAGAAGAGAGAGGGAAAAAGGAAAGGAATCACGATGGCAAAACCGTGAGTTAAAAGTGGCTGCTGCTATTGCCAGCACCCTCGTCCATACTAAACACACTTGAATACTCAGGCCTCTGAGCTGGCAGCTACAGACAAAGGGGGGCCCCAGGGACCCAACTCCCCAGGCAACGGGAGGAAAAGGGACACAGCCTAAGGCTGACTCAGCTTTGACCCACTAATTTTGTCTGCTGTGTCTCAGGAGCCCTTCCAGGCCCAGTGGGGCCGCGACATTGTTTGCCTTGGAAGCCAACTGGAGACTAAAGAGGTCTGGAAATAAAGAGATCCTACCCTCTCAATCTGCCTCTCTAATAACTGGGACTGACTGCTGAAGACACAGGGAGGAGTGGAATTATTTCCTACCTGGGAAAAAGGAGGAAGCTGCCAGCGAAGGTTGGAGAACTGTCCTTGGGAAAGTTTGAATTACAAGGCTCTTAGCCTCCAGGCAGGAACCTACAGCACACTGATCCAGTCCTTGTTGCAGGAAAAACAGGCACTGAACTGAAAGCCTGCCAAAGCGTGCCATCTTCTGGCAGACCAAGGATGTGCACGTGAGGAAAATTAAGTAAGAGGCTTTTTCCAGCCTTTATAACCTTCTTATCCAAGGCCTTAGGAAGTGGGTCTGCAACCCATTACTGGGTCCAGAGCCGTTTTGAGCAAATAAAAGGGTAAAACCTAAACCTAGGTTGAACCAAGAATCAAAGACTAGCAGTCAACACACTGCCTCCTGCCATGAAATCTCTTCAAGAGAGAAATTGAGAATCTCAGTAAACTCACCATCCTAATTAGGTACCTAGATATCAGCAAAAGATTACAAGCCATACTAAGAAAATGGAAGAAATTGCCCAAGAAAAGGAATGAGATGTACACAAATTTCCAAAATAAAATTAATGAGTTGAAAAACAATATAGCTAAAGAGATAAATGACATCAAGAAGACATTGGGCAAACATAAAGAAGAATGTGAAAACCTGAATAGAAAAGTAACAGAGCTCACAGGAATGAAAGACACAATGGGTGAGATAAAAAACACATTAGAGGCACAGAACAGCAATAATAGAAATAATAGAATAAAGAATAAGTGATACCAAAGACAGAACAGCTGAAATTGAAGAGAGTAAAGAACAGAGAGAAAAGAATGGAAAAAATTGAGCAGGGGCTCAGGGAGTTGAACAACAACATGAAATGCAACAACAAACGTGTCATGGGAGTTCCAGAAGGAGAAGAGAAGAGAAAAGGTGCAGAAAGAGTATTTGAGGAAATAGAGCTGAAAATTTCCCAAATGTCATGAAAGAAATGAACTTATATGTCCAAGAAGCGCAGCATACCCTAATCAGAATAAATCCGAATAGACCTAGTCTAAGACATGTAGTACTCAGAATGTCAAACATCAAAAATAAAGAAAATTCTGAAAGCAGCAAAGGAGAAGCAAACCATTACATACAAGGGACACCCAGTAAGACTTACTGCAAATTTCTCATCAGAAACCATGGAGGCAAGGCGACAGTGGTATGATACAATTAGGATGCTGAAAGAGAAAAAGTGCCAGCCAAGAATTCTCTATGCAGCAAAATTGTCTTTCAAATATGAAGGTGAGTATAAAGTATTCACAAACAAATAAAAACTTGAGAGTTCGTAAAAAAGAATCCACCTTTGCAGAAAATATTAAAGGAAGTCTTAGAGCCTGAAAGAAAAAGACTGGAGAGAGAGGTTTGAAAGAGAGTATAGAAGAAAGAATAGTAGAATGGATAACCAAGAGTAAAAAGCCAGATGAAAATAAGATGACATTATGAAAACCAGAGAATAAAATGGTGGAAGTAAATAATGCATTTACAGTGTATCATTGAATGTGAATGGAATAAACTCCCCAATTAAAAGATACAGGCTGACAGAATAGATTAAAAAATATGAACCATGCATATGCTGCTTACAATAGGCTCACCTTAGACCAGGGATACAAATCAGCTTAAAGTGAAAGGTTGGAGAAAGATACTCTACGCAAATAGTAACCAAAAAAGAGCAGCAGTAGCTATACTAATATTGGACAAAACAGACTTTAAATGCAAAAAAAGTTATAAGAGATACAGAAGGCCATTATATATTAATAATAGGGACAATTCACCACGAAGACATAACAGCCATAAATATCTATGCACATAACCAGGGTGCCCCAAAATACATGAGGCAAACTCTGGCAAAACTGAAGGGAGAAACAGACATCTCTACAATAATCATTGGAAACTTCAACACACCACTCACATCATTAGATAGAACAATTAGAAGATCAACAAGGAAACAGAGAACTTGAACAATATGATAAATGAGTTAGACCTAACAGATACAGAATGTTGCACCCAAACTCAGCAGTTACACATTCTTATCAAGTGCCCATGGATCTTTCTTCAGGTTAGACCACTTGTCAGGTCACAATGCAGCTCTCAATAAATATAAAAAGACTGAAGTTATACAAAAGCGCTTTCTCAGATCATAATGGAATGAAATTGGAAATCAATAATACAAAGGAAAGAGACAAATTCACAAATGTGTGGAGGCTAAACAACACACTCCTAAATAATCAGCGGGTCAAAGAAATTAGAAGTGATATCAGTAAATATATTGAGACAAATGAAAAGAAGAACACACTTATCAAAACTTATGGGATACAGCGAAGGCAGTCTTGAAGGGAAAATTTAAAGCCCTAAATGCCTATATTAAAAAAGAAAAAGTTAAAATCAAAGATCTAACTGAAGGGGAAGCGGCTGTGGCTCAATCAGTGGGGCTCCCGTTTACCATATGGGAGGCCCCGGGTTCGGTTCCCGGGGCCTCCTGGTGGGGGCGGGCCCGCCCGCACGGCGTGGTTGGCTGACCCGGCGAGCGCGGGCAGCAAGGGGGGGATAAATGAATAAATAAATAAAAATCTTAAAAAAAAAAAAAAAAAAAAAAGATCTAACTGAATAACTGGAGAAACTAAGAACTGTAAACCAATTCCAAAAAAAGGCAGAAGGAGAGAAATAAAAAAGATTAGAGCAAAAATAAATGAAATTGAGAACAAGAAACAATAGAGAAAATCAACAAAACCAAAAGGTGGTTCTTTGAGAAAACATGCAAATAAATAATTTCAGAAGTGAAAGTGGAGAAGTTACGATTGATCCCACAGAAATAAAAAGGATCATAAGAGGATATTTTAAGAAACTGTATGTCAACAAACTAGACAACTTAGATGAAATGGACAAATTCCTAGAAATGCACAAACAACCTACACTGACACTACAAGAAATATAACAACCTAAAAAACCAATTACATTTAAAGAGATTGAACCCGTCATCAAAAAATCTCCCAACAAAGTAAAGTCCCGGACCAGATGGCTTCACAGGTAAATTTGACCAAGCATTTCAAAAAGAATTAACACCAATCCTGTTTAAACTCTTCCAAAAAATTGAAGAGGAGGGAAAGTTACCCAACACATTTTATGAAGCCAACATCATCCTAATTCAAAGCCAGATAAAGACACTACAAGAAAAGAAAATTACAGAACAATCTCTCTAATAAACATAGATGTAAAAATTCTCAAAAAAATACTTGGCAAGTTGAACCCAACAGCACATCAAAAGACTTATACATCACGACCAACTGGGATTTATTCCTAGTGTGCAAGGCTGGTTCGACATAAGAAAATCAATCAACATAATACACTACATTAACAAACTGAAGGGAAAAAACCACATGATTATCTCATTCGATGCAGAAAAGGTAATCAACAAAATCCAGCATCCTTTCTTGATAAAAACACTTCAAAAGATAGGAATAAAAGGAAAATTCCTCAATATGGTAAAAAGCATATATGAAAAACCTACAGCCAACATTGTACTCAATGGGGAAAGGTTGAAAGCTTTCCCTCTAAGATCAGGAACAAGTCAAGGATGCTCACTGTCACTAATGTTATTCAACATTGTATGGGAAGTTCTAGCTAGAGCAAATAGACAAGAAAAAAAAATTAAAGGCATACAAATAGGAAAAGAGAAAGTAAAACTCTGTTTGCAGATGACATGATCCTATATTTAGAAAATTCTGAAATGTCTACCCCAAAGCTACTTGAGCAAATAAATGAGTTCAGCAGGATATAAAATCAATACCCCAAAATCAGTAATGTTTCTGTATACTAGTATTGAACAATCTGGGGAGGAAATCAGGGAAATAATTCCATTTACAATAGCTACAAAAAGACTCAAATACCTAGGAATCAATTTAACCAAAGAAATACAGGATCTGTATGCAGAAAACTACAAAACGCAAAAGGAAATCAATGAAGACCTAAAAAAAATTGAAAGACATTCTGTGTTCACGGATTGGAAGACTAAATATCATGAAGATATCAATTCTACCAAAATTGATTTATAGATTCAAAATTCCAACAGCCTACTTTACAGAAATAGAAAAGGCAATTACCAAATTCATTTGGAAGGGAAAGTGTACCCGAACAGCCAAGAGCATTCTTAAAAAGAATGCTATGGGAGGAATCATACTGCCTAACCTTAAAACATATTATAAAGCTACAGTGGTCAAAACAGCATGGTACTGGCATAAAGACAGACACATTGATCAGTGGAACAGAATTGAGAGTCCAGTAATAAACCCTCACCTGTCAAACTGGTGTTCGATAAACGTACCAAACCATGTTAACGGGACAAAACAGTCTGTTCAGCAAATGGTGCTGGGAGAACTGGGTATGGATAACCAAAGGAATGAAAGAGGACCCCTATCTCACTCCCTATTCAAGAATCAACTCAAAATGGATCAAAGACCTTGATATAAAAGCCAGGACCATAAAACTAGAAGAAAATGTAGGGACACATCTTAAAGACATTGTGGTAGGTGACGGTTTCTTGGACCTTATACCCAAAGCATGGACAACAAAAGAAAAAATAGATAAATGGAACCTCCTCAAAATTAAACACTTTTGCACCGCACAGGACTTTGTCAAAAGGGTGAAAAGGCAGCCGACTAATGAGAGAAAATATTTGGAAATCACGTATCGGGTAAGTGTTTAATATCCATCATATATAAAGAAATGTTACAACTTAACAACAAAAAGACAATTAAAAAATGGGCAAAAGACTTGAATAGACATTTGTCCAAAGAAGAAATACAAATGGCAAAAAATACACATGAAAAAATGTTCAACATCACTAGCGATTAGGGAAATACAAATCAAAACTATCATTTCACACCTATTAGAATGGACACTATTAAAAAGACAGAGAACTACAAGTGTGGAGAGAATGTGGAGAGACAGCAACACTTATTCACGATTGGTGGGAATGTAGAATGGTACAGCTACTGTGGAGGACTATTTGGCAGTTCCTAAAGAACTTGAAAATAGATTTGCATGTGACCCTGCAATACCACTACTGGGTATATACCCAGAAGAACTGAGAGCAGTGACACAAACAGACACCTGCACACTGATGTTAACAGTGGTGTTATTCACGATTGCCAAAAGTTGGAAACAACCCAGGTGTCCATCAACCGATGAATGGATAAACAAACTGTGGTGTATTCACACGATAGAATATTATGCAGCTCTAAGAAGAAATGAAGTCATAAAGCATATGACAACATGGATGAACCTGGAGGACGTTGAGTGAAGCAAGCTAGGTACAAAAGGACAAATACTGTATGATTGTGCTATGAATTAAATATATTGTGTAACATTGTATGATTCCATTTATATAAAATGTAAATATAAATCAATTTATAATGTGGCAGAGAACTTGGTAAAATTGTGTTCTGATGTTAGATGGAAGGCAGAATTTGAAAGTGATGATCTTGGATATTTAGCTGAGGAGATTTCCAAATTACACGTGGAATATGCAGCCTGGCTTCTCCTCGTAGTTTATAGCAAAATGCAAGTGAAAAGGGATAAGAGAACTGAACTCCTGGGCACACACACAAAACAACAAATTGATGGTTGGGGGAATTCTGAGCTTCCAGAAAAGCAAGTCCCAGAGAACAGGGCCCCATGTAGGGACTTAAATGAACATGGAAGCAGTCATTTCAGTCTAAATCAGGATTGGAAATGCAATTATCCAGGAAGGATCTATGAAAAGTCTTATTGTGTGATGGCTAAGACCCCCATTTGCTGCATGCAAAACCAATAAGCAAAGGGACAAATTGAGGAAAATAACTTCAAAGGCACAACCATGGAAGCTGAGGTCTGGACATAAACACCTTCTTGGGCCAAAAAAAGGACCTCACCCATGTGTGTGGAAAGGGTGCGTATGCCCCGAAGCTTGAAGAGGGTAGGCCTTCTGCCCTGTGGTTCAGGAATGGTGATGTCGTCCTAGACTTCCGAAGAGTGGGGCATATTCCCCAGGGATTGGGGAGAGTTTGGCTACCACACCACTGTTCTAGGGCAGTTGAGCCTATGCCCTGGAGGTTTGGGACAGTCTGGCTGTCACCCCAGTGTTCTTGGAGGGTGGGGCCTAGAGTTTGGCTGCCACCCAGATACTTGATGAAGGTGGAGCAAGACCATGGCTCCTGGGCAAGCCCTTGAAAAGAGTTTCAGAATTGTTTCATAACTGTTTGGGACCTGTGACCTGTTTTCCTTTCAATTACTGCCTATACCAATGGGAATGTTTATCCTGTGTCTGTGCCTCCATTGGAAGCAGATACTGTAACTTGTTTTCTAAGTTTAACAGGTCCATAGCCTGGGAGAATTGTGCCCTAGGACAGACATGCCTATAACTGATTTTGATGAGACTTTGAGGTTACTACTCTTACTAACAGGATTTAAGGCTTTTGAAATATTGTGATGGAATGCGTGTATTTTGTATATGAAAAAAGCCTGTATTTTTGAGGTCCAGAGGGTGAAGTGTGGTAATTTGAATCTTCTGTGGACCCCAGAAAATTATTTTCTTAAATTAGTCCATTCTTGTGGGCATGAGCCTGTGTAAACCTTTGATTAGATTAGATCCAGTTAAGGACTATTTGATTAGATTACTCCAGTAAGGAGTAGCCCAGGATGGGGTCTTAAACCTCTTATTGGAATACTGTATAAACAGGATAAATAAAGAGAAAAAAGGCCAAAGAAGCAGAGAGAAGCCCCCAGAAGCTGAGAGAGAAGGCCCCAGGAGTCAGAAGCTGAAATCAATGGAACATAGAAGCTGAGAAGAGACCACTGAAGTCAGAAAGGACTGAAAGCAATGAGGCCTTAAGGAGAGGGGAAAATGCCCAAAGCTGCAGCTTGAGGAGAAAGCATCTCTTGATGCCGCCTTGATTTGGACATTTTCAGAGCCTCAGAACTATAAGCCTATAAGTTAATAATATTGTAAAAGCCAACCCATTTCTAGTATATTGCCTTGCTAGCCTTTAGCAAACTAAAACAATTATCTGTGACCAAAATTTTAAAATTATAAATCAGAAGGTGATCAACAGAGTGAATCTAATACCCTTAACCATAAAAATATATAATGTGATGTTTTTTCCAAAATCATAGTATATTAAATGGTAATAACATCAAGTAAACAAGAGGACATGGACAATAAAACACATGCATTTATTTGATGAGTAAAAGAAAATGGTTATAAAATATAATACCATTTTAAGAATTTAATACAAAATGAAAATATAGTACTATAGTAACGTGAGTATTTCTGCTTCTGTAGGAAAAATTTGTAGGCAACAATAAAGTATTCTTGCTGTCCTGATTTTGTGATAATCAGGGTAGGCTAAACATTCGCTATATTAGAAACCATGCATGTGTTCCCAGACCAAGTTTTTCTCCCTGGGTCTGGTTTTTGGAATGCTGGTGATAAACTAAGACTGATTTATTATATGACCATCCTGTGTGGGAAAAGACTGTAACTTTGGGTATCTCTGGTCAACCTTAAGAGATATAATGGGGACAGAAGTGGCTCGGGTGGTTGGGCATCCGTCTCCCATGGAGGGACCTGGGTTCAATCCCCAGGACCTCCTGGTAAAAATAAAAAAGAAAAAAGAAAAATATAGAAGGCGCGTGAGGCCACCAGGCCCCACGTGCGGGTGTACCTCCAGGCCCCACAGCCATGCAGCAAGATGATGATGTAACAGGAGAGTGACACAAGGGAGAGCCAAGATGAGATGTGCTGAAAAAACCAGGAACGAAAGTGGCGCAGGTGGTAGGACGCCTCTCTCCCACATTGGAGGGTCCGAGGATCGAATCCCAGTGAAGACAGGAGAAGAAGGATGAGAAGAGAGGGCAGGAAACAGACACAGAGTTGCCCAGCGAATGGACACAGAAACAGCAAAAATGTGTGTTGTGTGTAAAAATGGATAAAAGTAAATAAATAAATAAATCCTTAAAAAATATGTATAGGGGAGGAAGATACGGACTATAGTTAGTAGGAATACTTTGACAATGTTCTTGCAGGATTTGTTAACAAATGTTTCACAACAATACAGGGTGTTTGTGTGGGGGGGTGATGTGTGGGAGACCTGTATGTTGTTATGCATGTTTGTTTTGTAAGTTCACGATGTTTACTGAACACTTATAGTTTATGTATATTCATCTATGAATGATATACTTCAATAATTGTTTAAAAATTAAAAAAAAAAAGTTCACTATTTTAGAATGGGCAACCCGGTCATGTTTTTGACACCAAATAAGGAACTTCATACAATCTTGTAGTATCATAGGTAGATTTAAAATTTTAATGTTAGTATTTAAATACCTTTTTGCCATGAAAAATAAAAAATATATATACATAAGTCGAGAGAATAATGTAATGAATCCTTAAATACTCATCACCCAGCATGCACAGTTATTAACTCATGGTAAATCTTACTTTGTATATACTCCCACCTATTCCCCATATCCCTGGGTTTTTTTAAAGCAAGACTACAATAGCAAATCATTTTATTCATAAATATTTCAGCATGTATCTCAAAAACATAAGAACTATCTAAGAAGAATAACTGTAAAACCATCACCACACCTAAAATATACTTAACAATAATTCCTTAATATAGCTCAATATTCAGTGTTTAAAATCTTCCCGACTGTCACATAAAACTTATTACAATTTATTATTGTTCAAATCATAATGCTAATAAGGACCATACATTGTAATTGGGAATTATGTCTTTTAAGTCTTTGTAAACTATGGGTTTTCAGTGCTTGCAGTTTATTTGTTAAGTCATTTAGTGATTATTTTAGCAAACACGCCAAAGAAAGTGAAACAGAAGCCTTTTTTTTTTTTTTGAGGTTACTGGGGCTAGGGATTGAACCCAGGGACCTCATAAGTGGGAACAACCACTGAGCCACATCGGCTCCCCTGAGTTGTTTTTTTCGTTTGTTTGCTTAATGTTTGTATTTAGGAGGCACTGGAACTGAACCTGGGTCTTCCCCTAAGGGAAGCAGGTACTCAACCACTTGGAGCCACATCCACTCACCAGAAGAC
Organism: Tolypeutes matacus; assembly: GCA_026826555.1. Taxonomy (NCBI): domain Eukaryota; kingdom Metazoa; phylum Chordata; class Mammalia; order Cingulata; family Chlamyphoridae; genus Tolypeutes; species Tolypeutes matacus. The sequence goes on from JAKSZT010054562.1 coordinate 3,179,843, forward strand.
TTTTAGGGTATGCAAGTTTGTGCTACATTATTCATCATCACATTCTTGTACAATTATCCTCACATAAAATATTCCAAATATGTGATGATGATTCTAATGGTTTTATGTGATAGCTGATACTTGTGATGTACAAAATATATGCTGCGAAGAAAACAAAGTTAAAAAAGCTCATATAAGCAACCTAGAAAATGGAACTTAGCTAATTCTAATCTTTGTATCTAATATATCTATATCTTAAAAATTTTATTCAATTAAAAAAATTCCAAGACATTACTGAAGAGATTTATAAGGCACAAAATACTCAATTTTACAAAGATGAAACAGACAGAATTAAGCTTTGGCAGTCACTGTCTCACCTCTCAGTTCCCAAAGTACCCCAGATCTCCTATTGTAGTACTTTTAAATTTAGGGCAAGGTGAATTTTAAAGTGGGTTTGTATGAGTTTAAATATTTCTACAATGAGATATTTTTTTTACATATTAAACTGACAAAGATGTTACACACACACATACACACGATAATGCCAGATTTGGGAAGGATGTAGAGATAGAAGCAATCCAAACACTGTTGATAGTTCTGTAAATAAGTACAACTTTTCTGGATGGCAATTTGGAAATATTTATCAGGAACATTTAAAAATGTTCATACTCTTGATTCCATAATTCAATTTTAGGAGTTTATCATATGGAAGGAATTAGAAATGAGTAACCATCCAGAAAAAAAACATTTGAAATCTGGGTGTATATCCATCAATACCCTCACTTTCTTTTTTTTAAACAACAGGGATAATTTTGACTTACTGTTTTGTAATATGACTCTCATTACTTCATAATAAAAAATGAACCACCCTTCATTTTAATAAATATTTCCTCTAGTCTGAACCCACAAATTATTAACTTATTAAAAAAAATTTTTTTTTAAATGGCATGGCTTGTCTGGTAGTGGTGGCAGAAATGTGATATGGATAGGTATAATGATTGATCATTTCAAATTTAACTTTTTAAACTGAGAAACTGCCTAGGTCAAAGAAGAATAAATTGTTATATTTTATGAACTTAGTTCTGTATGAAATGAACTTTCTGCATTACCACAATAAAATATTTTACAGTTGATCAGTTTAGACATCTCTTACTGTAAAGTACAGCACGGTCTCTACTGTGCCCAACTTCCTATTTTTGTGCCTTCAACTTTTGCAGTCCAATTGGGGTGAAGATAAGCTGACTCAGGGCAGTACTGTGAACCAGTAAAAAAGTGGACTAAGTATTTGGTAATAGCTTCTTATCAGGAAAAAGGTGGAACGGGAGGAATTGAAAATAATTTCAGAGGGAAACTGATGTTAAAATGTATTTACAAGCACTCAATATATAAGGCAATCTGGAAAGTATCTAGAAAGTTTAGAAAGTAATCAGGCTTTTAAACAAGGCAACCTAGGATTTTCACTGTTCTTATTAATGCTACACCGCTTTTATAATGAAATATTAATTCATTTATTCAATAAAGAATTGAATACGTATATTATGCAAAGTGCTATGGAAAATCCAAAGATGAAAAAGATAAAATCCTTGCCTTCAAGGAACTTTCCATCAAGAAGTAAAACGTAACTAATGTCAAAACAAAATACCACAGGTAAACATTATAGGAAGGATAAAATGTCTGGAGGAAGTTCAAATAAAGAAAATATCTTTTTTTTTCCCCTGAAAACCAGTAAGTAAACATTTAATATTTAGATCTGAAAAACTGCTTATTAACTCCTTCCCTTATCTTAATTTGGCCTTTAAAATCCTCCTTATTACAAACTGAAGTATTTATGTGTACATTATATTATCTCAGATTTGCCTTAAAATATTTCAGAGTAAAAATAAATAAAATAAAAAATATAAGTGGGGTAGGTGAAACAAGAACAGCAGAATGTTGCGTACTGAAGCTCAGTGAAGCATTCAGGAGAGTTTAATACTAATGTATATTTGAAACTTTCCATAATAATTTAAAAAAAAAATCTTGTTTGAAAAGAAACCAAGCCAATTAATGATGACTCTTTGAAGCAAAATATTTGTACATCAGAATAACAGAAAAAACATGGAAACACAAAAATCATTTAAAAATTGTCCTATTTGTAAAACAAGAAACCAAGCTATATAGCTTCATTATTCTAAAACATATTTTCTCCTTAAAATGATATATTTATTCCAATATACACAGAGCAGCCTTTAAACTATGTTCATTGGCTTATTACTATTCTCTTAAAATCTATTAAAACTTAAATGATATTCATTATGTTATGAGCAGTTAATTATTCTAAATAGGTTAATTCTTTCAATGTATTTTCACAAAACTGATGTTAAAGGAAAATCAAAATATGAGTAAAGGGAGCGGATGTGGCTCAAGCAGTTGGGCACCTGCTTCCCATATGGGAGGTCCCAGGTTTGATCCCCAGTGCCTCCTAAAACAAACAAACATGCAAACAAATGAAAAAACCAACTCAGGGGAGCCGATGTGGCTCAGTGGTTGAGTGTTGGCATTCCTACCTACGAGGTCCCGGGTTTAATCCCTGGTCCCGGGACCACACACACACACACACACAAAAGTGAGTAACATATAAATCAGCAGATCTTTTTGGAAAAAAAAAAAAGGCAGCATGAAATTATGGCGCTCTGAACCACACCTGTAAACATACCCTCAGTCTCAAACATACTGATAAATGAACATTTTATTTTTCCCTTATATTGTAGCTTGAATAAAACCTGAAGTTGCTGTAAGCAATCAACCTGTCAATGTATGTTCAAAATTTATTAGTATGTTTTCTAACAAGTATACTTACTTGCTGTTTCAATACCAGGTTCTTCACTCCTTCCATCACAAACTGTGATCCTGTATTCATGACTCGTGATAACAGACTAAGGGCAAAAGAGTGAAGGAAGACCACACTAAGTATGAATTACCTCTCCAATTTGTTATTACAGATAAAATATTTGTCTGATAAAACCAAAAGACACATGCTGATGCTCACTGTACCATCTTTGTTTTCACTAAACAGAAAGGCTCTGAGAATTTCTGTTTTCATGGATATCAGTGTTGTAATTTTGGTGAAATAGTAAAAATATACTCTGATTAGTAAAATATATTTAGTAAAATATAAAATATAAAAATAAAGACTGCCTTCAAATTAAACATTTTAATTACTTAATTTTAGCTATAATTTTTAGCCAAATTATAATTTGAAGAGAATTCCTTGCTTTCATGGTTGTCTCTATGCTAAAACAGTAATATCAAACACATTAACTCAGACAACTTGCTTTAGGTGTTCAAAACATACTAACATTGACAATATGCATGCCTTTAAGTATTATGAATTGGTCAAATGTTCTCTGAATGATAGCAGCTGGATCCATTCCTGCACTGTAAACCCTTCTCCCTGCCTCTATACATAATTATATCTATCATATAAAAATGTGAAGCACAACATATTTAGCAAATTTTACCTCAACTTTGAAGAATATTTACTGTCTGCAAATGACCTGTCATATTGGGTTATATTTGTGGATCAAACATTCTCTCAGGTGGGATCAAAGGACGCTTTGTGGAACAGAACAGTAACCCTGTATTATATCAGAAGGCTTGAGATATTCAAATCATCCCAGAGTTTTCTTAAAACATGCTTTGTTAAAATCCCCCAAATCTATAAGAAATCTTAGAGGCTTTTAATATTCAGTAAGATTTTAAGATATGAAGATGGAAAGTATATTTTATTAAATGCATGGCAGTAATTTTCCAAAAAATATTTTCCTTTTCCCTATTTTGTCTTTAGTCCCCTCTGAAATGAAGAGATGGCAGGAAGGAAATCCTTTCATTAATAGAAACAAAAGATAGTAACCTTCGCCGGAATGAATGGGTGAGGCAATTCCTGGACCAGGCATCTCTGAGGGGGTATGCTAACCTACACTGCACTGTCTGAAGGTAAGGCCAATGGGATTCATTTGCTAAAGTGCTTACAGGTCTTGCCTTAGGCTGAGTGCTTTTGTTTCTGGAAATTGTTTCACTAAAAACAGTAGCTTAGGGAGGAGCTAGGATAAACTTGCTTTGCTCTGGACCTTCATGCTTTTATTCTAGTTCTGAAAAATAAGTTAGTAATTTGAAACAAGTATGGCATGGAAATATGTAGTCAGAATTACTTTGTTTAGCTTCTTTGAAAATCACATTTATACTATATAATTCTGTGGAGTTAGAAGTCATACCCAGTCCTAAGATCTTCCTACCTATCATTTAGCAATACCCCTAGATCTATCTTAAATCTAGGTCTTGAATGCCTAGCTTCAAGTCTATATTGTTATCAACAATGATAGAAAAATAACTTTAATCTTCATATATTTTCTGAAAATGAAAAATATATATCATTTTAAGAATAAAGCAGCATGTAAAATCAATAGCACATACCATGTAAAATATATTAATTTACATTTTAAAAAGAGAATTTAAACCATCTAAAGAAGCCATAGGTATGGTGACATTTATTCTGTATCACAATGAAAACATTCTACATTCAAAATGTCAGACATTGTGTTTTTAAAACATGAAAGTCTAATTACATTTTTAAGTACAAACTTCAATGAGAAAAACCACTTACCCCATTGGTTTAGTGGTAGTGTTTCCATAGCTGGTAGGAGCTGAGGCCATCTTGGCAAAAGCCCTATGAAATAAGAAAGTTATACATTTAAAAGCTGATCATTACAGCTAACATTCAGTATCATGGTATTTAAAAATCTATTGACTAATTCCAACTTTCACTATGCAGGCATTTTCTGAAAACTAATTTTTCAACTAATATAATGATGTTACAATTGAAACTGAAATACTGTGAGATTCTTTAAAAAACACAAATGTTTACTTATCCAAACTTAAAAAGATTTTTCTTTTTTTAAAAGATTTATTTCTCCCCACCCCCCTCGTTTTTGCTGCACTTGCTGTCTGCTCTGTGTGTGTTCTTCTGCGTCTGCTTGTCTTCTCTTTAGGTGACACCGGGAACTGATCCTGGGACCTTCCGTAGTGGAGAGAGGCGCTCAATCTCTTGCACCACCTCAGCTCCCTGGTCTGCTGTGTCTCTTATTGTCTTTCTTCTGTGTCTCTCTTTGTTGTGTCATCTTGCTGCGCCAGTTCTCCACGTGGGCCAGTACTCCATGCAGGCAAGCATTCCGCGCGGGCCAGCTTGCCTTTCACCAGAAGGCCCCAGCAACACGAACTCTGGACCTCCTGTATGGTAGACGGGAGCCCAATCACTTGAGCCACATCCACTTCCCTCTTTTCTTTTTTTATATCTGATCTTTATAAAAAACTGAGGCAGGGGCTTGCTGGCTTAAAAGAATAATTATATAATGATTAAGTGCAATTTCTTTATGGTTCTTCACATTCCATATTCTCTTATTCCCAGACACATGCCTTTGCTCACACTATCCTTTGGGTGTGTAAATCATTGCCCTCTTCTCTAATAGAAACCATACTTTTCCTTTTGAGAGTCAGCTGATAACCATTTTCTTCATTAACACTTTTCTAATTCTGTTACCCAGTGATTTTTCCTTTTAGTTAAATGCTGTACCATATACTTTAATACTTATTGCCGTCATTTATTTTCAATTCTTTCAAAATGGCTAGAATCTCTTTATAGAATTCTTGAAGACTGGACAAAAAGGATAGCAACTAAATATGTTTTAAAAAACATTTTTCTTCTGGGATTATGTTCACTGTAGAGAATCCAGAAAATATAGTCTGCACCCTGTCTGTATCCTGAAGAAACCCTGAGGTAAACATTGTTAGGACTTTCTTGTATATCTAATCTTTTTACATTTGCATATATAACAGATAATTTCTAAAACAAAATTGGTATATTATACATATACTTCTATAATATTTTTATATAACAGCACATCACAGACATTTTTATGTCATTCAATATTCTTTTATAGTGATTTTTGTTTGTTACTGTTACAAAAAGCTTTATTGCTTACACTTGGTTCACAGCTTATTAGAGGACTGCAAGATGCCTCCTGGCTGGAGGGAGGGGCTTAGGAAGAAACCTGAATGCCCGGGGAATGCACAAAGCCCCCACCTCCCATACCCCTCAAAAGGCCTCTGGGCCCTGCAGGCTCCTAATCATGTATGAGGCTGAGCCTTTTTTTTTTTTTTTTTTTTTTTTAATTTATTTTTTATTGTGGGTAAAAATCAAAATTTTCACAATACATACCAATATTTGTAAAATGATATATAAATATATATGCATATATGTGCATTTGCTTACAAAAATGTTATTTATATATATATAAATATATTTTAAGAGGTGCTTAGATTACCTAAAATATTACACGGAACCCACTGGGATTCCCATGTTGCCCACCTCCCATACCTCCCATCACATCCCACACAAACATCTCCCACAAGTGTGGCCCACCACCCTCAATAGACTTACACATCCTGAGGCCTTGCCACCAACCATAGACCACAGTTCACACCGTAGACCACACTCTCTCCCACACAGTTCTGAGTGTGCTGATTTAAAATGGCCTATATCCGTTGCCTTTTGAAGAGATACTCGAGCAGCTTGGTCTACTGACCTGCAGCCTATTGAAGCTGGTCAGGTGGTCCCCCATTTTTATTTTTATTAGTTTCACCTCTTCTTCTAGAAAATGGCTCTCCAGAAAATCATAGAGATGAGAGATGAAGGTGTGCAGAGCCAAAATGATCTGGTTCAGGCTCCTCTTCATGGCCATGGCGGCTTCCATGGCATCCAGGGTTTTATCCCACTAATCTTGGGATAGCTTCTGCATGCCCTGGAAGAGGGTGTGGCTGCCATTCTGGTTTTGCATCTTCAAGAGATGCTCGGTGCCCTGGCGCTTCTCTTTTGCCAACTTGGGCAAGAGGTCCACACCGTTCAGGGCCACATCATTGTGGTCAAAATAGAAGCCCAGGGAGAGATAGGTGAAGGAAGCTTGCAGATGTAGGTTTACCAGGCAGCTGACAGAGGTTTCCACTTAGGTGGAAAATTTTGACAGATGCTAGAGTTCATGGTTGGTTAAGAATAGGAGCTAAACACAAAAAATTGTGTTAGCTCGTCCCAGAAGCAGAGGATGGTCAAGCAGAAAGTCTCTGGGGATACAACTGGAGGGTGGCCCGAGGCTAAAGGGGGTAGAGAGGGAAAGTCCTGGGGTTTGCTGTGTCCAAACACTGTTGAAGCAAGAAACAGATCTGTAGGACTGCTGGTACACGATGTGTATAATATTCGTAATTATTTCAAATTTTTTTATATAGAAGAAAAAAAAAGGGCTACCTAAGTACAAGAAAATTTTATGAGAGTAAAAATAGAATGGGTATCACTAAGAAAGATATGGTTGTTGAAATGCTAAAAATATTCAAGTTCAATCTTGACAGCATCCACCAATAATACCTTTAGTGAAATCCCAAATACAAGAATTTTAGTTTTGCTCAAAAAGCAGGTCATGAACCGATTGCTTTCAGCACTGCCTTAGAATATATGCCCATGAGAAAAATTTACTTTTTTTCACAAGAGGCAACTACATATAAACAACAATAATAAATAATAATACATTTTCATGGTTGAACATTATACAGAGAGTAAATATACCACTGGAGACAATTTAAAGACAATGAAAGACTGGCAGGATAAAAATTAATTGGAAAATAATACAAAACTATAATAATATTTTCCTACTCTTATAAAGTATATTGTATGAAATAAGCATACAAAATGGAAGGATATACACTAACATTTACGTGTAGTCTATGGATGATGAGATTACTGGTAAATTTTTATTTTCTTCATACCTTTTTCAGTTTTCTAAATTTTCTTCAATAAACTAGTATAACTCACAGTTAGAAAGAAAAATAAATGTTACAAATTAGAGATTATATATGTAACCATCTAAAATGATGCCCACCACTGACTTTCCCCCTTTAACTCCAAATGTTTTGATTAAGGAGTTCCATATAAGTTATAACCTAAAAAGAACCATGACCTATGCCACATAGCCAAATGTGTAAGTATATACATTCTAAAAACTGGAAAAAGATAGTTTTAAGTTTTTCTTTTTAAACAAAGATTTGTTGCCTATTTTTTCCTTATTACAAGGACACAGTTAAATAAAAAGAAAACCTAATGTATACAGAATAAAAAGCACTTATAAACTCACCAACCAGAGATAATCACTGTAAATAAATTGGTATATTTTTCTTGCAAGCGTATTTGTTAGTGAGAAAAGAAAGCATATTCAATTTTATAATATTTTAAAATATATTATTTTAAAAAATATTTGAAGCTAATTTTCATTGTACAAAATTAGGAAAATTAATAAAAGCAGCCAAAGGAAAAAAACTGCAATTGGAGTTACCCATTATTAACATTTAGGTGTATGTCATTTTACTTATGCACTGTGTATATATGTGCATATTCATACAGACATACAAAGATAGATGGATGGATAAATGGATAGATAATAGGGACCATATTGTAAGAAAAGCCATCTAAGTCTTGGCTCAAATGTCAGCTACCCAGAGGCTTTCCCAGATCTCAACAAACTGAGCCAGCATCTCAAACGTGACTATCCTATCACTCTTTTTTTTTAAATATATCATTTAACATGATTTAACATTATTCTGCTTGTTATTTATTTGCTTATTTGTTGATTTTTGCTGTCCTCTAACACAAATGTGAGAGATCAATGAGAGTAGGTATCTTGCTTATCATGTTCTCTATTGTAATCTCAGTGTCTAGAAGAGTTTCTGGGCACAGACGCACAGGAAATATTTATTAAACAAACGAATGAATAGTTTTGTAACCTTGTTTTTTCACTTAATGTAACATGAACACTTGCAAATGTCATTAAATAGTGAACAATATGATTTTTTAATGACCCAAATGTATTTTATCTTATGAAAATGTCATAATTCATTAGCTAATCCTATTGCTGGGCATTTAGGCTGGTTTTCAAAACTTCATTATTATGATTGCTACTAGGATTATAAAACTCCAATTATTTCTTTGGGGTAAATCCTTAATGGTAGAAGTGCTAGGTGAAAGTCCGTTTTTAAACATTTTTATACCATCCAGAAAAAGTATGTTAATTTATATTCCTAATAGCAGAGTCTAAATGCACCAATTTTCCTGTATCCTTGGCACAATATTTTCTAAATCCTTGCATTATGTTGATCTGCATTTCTTTGATCACTAGTGAAATTAAAATTTTCCTTCAATATTTTTAAGACATTTGACCTAAAACATTTCTTTTTTTTTTTTTTTTAAAGTTTTTATTTATTTATTTATTTATTATTATTATTATTTTTTATTTTACCGGGAGGTCCTGGGGATCGAACCCAGGTCCCTCCATATGGGAGACGGACGCCCAACCATTTGAGCCACATCCACCCCCCTAAAACATTTCTATCTTTGACTTTTTCACCTTATCTATGGAGAAAATATAAAGCTTATTTAGGAAAGAAAGTCATCATTATTTATATAATTTTAAGGTATGGACAGGGTAGGCCAGATAAGAAAATTATCATGTTACTGGGTAAAAAAAAAAAAAATACCAAGATACTATTCAATTTTCCTGGTAGTGTTCCCATTTTCTTGGGAACTTGATCTTAACTATGTTTTCAAAAATGATAAGAAGTAAAAAAGAAAATAAAACTTACTTCCACTGCTTGATATATTGTAAGGGATTAAGGTTGCACCCTGCATCAGTCAAAGCTTTTTTGTATTGTTCCAAATCAGCCTGAAATAAGAAAACAAGTATATGACAAAAATGTTTACTTCATGAAAGAGAAGACTGTTTTGTTAATCAAAAAGTTCAACCAAAAGTATGAGTTTAAATCATACTCTTCATACTTCTGGGCACCCCAGTATAGTGGCGTCATATCTTAAGTGAGTACCCACGACAAAAATCATATATAATGAAAATTACCTTTGACGGTCTCCCAAAACACTTATAAGGACCCTCATTAAGTCCGACAAAGTCAAGTTGTCCTTAACTTTTGAAATAGATTGCTTTTCCTCAGGATGAGTACTACATGAGGGATTTGGCTTGACTAAGAATACTTCAAAACTAGGATCAGATTCAAAATATGAAGTGGTTACACTTTTAAAAGACAAGGTGAATTGAAATCAACTGAGGAAACAGCAGATTCAGGTTTCCCAAATCAAATTCACTCTGAGGGTCTAGAAGCATTAACTGGACAGCAAGCATTCTGCACTTTTTAAATTGTTGTTTTCTCTCCCTTTCTCATATGATTTATTTCCTGATAAGCAAGTCTAGCTGAATTTGTGTAAGTCCAAGGAGTCTACTATCGTAGTAATGCCACTGTAACAATTTTACAAGGACAAACCTTTAAGCTCAACTATTAACCAGAGATTTTCACTATTTTGCATTTTGGGGACTAGTAATTGGATAATCCATACCAAAAATAAAATGATGTGGTCAAATTAAGGGAATATTGAATTAAATTTAAAAATCATATATTCTTAGGAAAATATAGAGAGGCTATTAGATTACCTTATAACCACATTTTCTTATTGACTCAAAATAAAAGTTGAGAGATATTCCCAACAAAACAGAATTGGCCTAATGCAAATATTGTGTTTATTTTGCTGTTTTAAAATTTCAAAGACTTTTGACCGATAGAAGCCATACAATCTATAGACATTAAAAAAATAATTGCTACCAGCAGCAAAGGAAAGGACCACAGCACTTCAGATGTCATCTTTGCAGTCCATATGCTTGTTGGTCACCCAGCAAAACTATTAACAACCTTAAAGTCAACAGGTCTCTGACCAGGAAGAAGTCTGACACCAAAATCATTGCTTTCTTTACTCTAAGTCAATTATCTATACCTAAAAAAATTTTTTTTCCCATAAAACAAATTCATGGTTCATCACACAAAAAAAACAAAAAACAAAACCCCAAATTATCCACAATCCATTTACCCAGTTATAAAAAAAATTTCTTTTATAAAGGAAAATTTCTTAGAAATTTATTCTGGTATTAAAAATATCTACATTGTTGTAATATAAAAGCACCTCAACTTTATTTTGATATGAATATGAGTATGACAGACCTGAAATTTGGTCTTATTAAATTGCAATAATATGTATATATATATATAAGTCTTTGGAACTTTGGGTACTTTCCTCAAAATAATTCTCCTTTAATGGACCTTAGTTTTAAAACAATTTTTAAAAAATGCCCAAATTTTACTTCCAGTTAAAGACAAATCCCCTGGAAGGTAAATACATATTAGTGGCTACAGTTTAAAGAAATGAAAACTCCTCAGATCACCACATCATGAGAAAACGATACTACCAACTTTTAAATAAGCATAACAAACCTGCTTAACTTAATTTAGAAATAGTTATTTTCCAGAAATAAGAATTTTGGCCACTTGAATTCAGTTCATATTCCAAAAATTTTAAAGTGGCCAGACATTTCATGAGCAGATTGTTCCCGTGGTGACAATAAATAATGCTATAAAACTCAGCAGTGAATAGAACCAGCCTTAACAAATTTAATTTGTTTTTCTTTTTTTAAAAAAGGAATTAAGTTAGTTATTTGGCCATAGTGCTTTTTAATTCAATTTTTGAAATTCTAACTTTAATAATTACTCTACAAACCTCCCTCCTCCCAATAACTGAATTCCAAGGACATACCTCAGAAGGTGCTTGCTGTGTGCTTATATAATAGATAAGAAACAGCCTCATTTTATCTTCTGGAGTTCCTGCTATATAGAGGAAAGTAGATTTGAAAGAACACTTTCAGAATTCTGTCTATTATGTATCATAATATATCAACAATTGTAAGTGTATAACAACTGAGGGCATATATAAAAATGACAAAAATATGGTTCTTGATTCAACTGATTGAAGCTTACAGGCACTATAATTAAAACTGTGCAAAATAAAGATATGGAAAAAGATTAAATGTGGGATGGGATTATGGAAATATCTACATTCTAACCTGTCTATAATGTTGGGATTTACATTTCAGATATATATTAAAATAAAACAATAGATATGGGTAGGGTGAACATACAACTCTAAACTAGGATACTTCTGAGATGGAAAGGTGATACTAGTAATAACTGCAAAAGAACAACTGCTATAAAAATGGGACTGACCAGGGAAACTTATGAATGCTGAGGTTATGAAACTTTGCAGGCTAAAATCACCTACCTGAGCCTAAAGTTAGGCTTCTTAAATGACTACCACTAAATACGCATGTCTCCTATTTCTAGAGGGTATTATATTATTACAAGATTTGGAAAAAAAAATTATATAAAAAAACATTAATATAGTACAATAGCACACAACATTTGTCTGAAAATTAAACACAAATCATAAGATTTCAAAGAAATTTTTTTGCTTGCAATAGGTGCTTTGAGCTACTCCCCCTACTACCCAAAGCCCAAGACTGCCCAGAGAAACTCATTTACTCTCCCCTCTGTTACTGGGTACATTCTGGTGGAAAGTGATAAAGTACTGATCATAGGTAACTCAGTTTCACTATCCAACAATTAATAATATGTACTCTCACCCCAAAGTAAGTCCTAATACACAAGAACTCAGTTGTTTTATTTTATTATGGAATAAAAACTAGGAGAATTTTTTTCAAAGCATAATGGCTGATAAAACATTGACTTTTTAAATCAGTTCTAATCCAGACACCTATTCTCAAATTATCCTTACTTCCTGAATATGACAAGACAGATCATTGCACGAAAAAATTCCCCAAAGTTCTCAAAATTACAAACATGTATTTTAAATACTTCAAAGCAATCTTTTTTTAAACTTTTTATTCTGAAATAATTGTAGATTCACAGAAAATTACCCTTCACCCAGTTTCCTCCAATGGTCATAGATAAAGTGCAATATTAAAACCAGGACAGTGACACTGGTACAAGCCACACATTTTTAAATTCAGATTTCACCTTTTTTCACATGTACTTATTTGTGCATGTTCAAAGAGATGTTCAGATTAATGTAACCACCACCATAATAAAAACACAAATCTATCTCATGACCACAAAGATCTCTTTATAGTCACATCCAACCCCCACCCCACACCCCTAACATCTGGCAACTAGTAACATGTTCTCCATTTCTATAATTTTGTCATTTTGAGAATGTTATGTAAATGAAATCATATAACATATAACTTTTTGAGGTTGGCTTTTTTTTTCACTTAGCATATCTTCCCTATGATTCAACCAAATTATTGCATTTATCAATAGTATGTATTTTTATTGCTGAGTAGTATTCTAGTAGTAATTGCAGCTGAATGCAAGAATACCAGCAAACTGAATGCAGAAAGCACAGGAGTCTAGTCCTGCATGTGATGCCTTTTACCCTGGTTGCCCATCACTTGCTGTTCTTCCTCTTGTCTCAGTACAGTCACAGGCTTTTTCTTGAAGGACTTAAACATGGTTTTCCCAATCATTTTTGTGGGTTTCCTAGAGAAATGCCCATCTTACCCACTGGACTGTAAGTTCCATGAAGACTGGGACTGGTTCTGTTCTGTACTCCACTGTACCCCAGCTGTCAGCACAGGACCTGCCCTGCTGAGCCTCTGATTTTAGTTGTTTTAATACATGTGTAGTGATAACTCATTGTGGTTTTGTTTCCCTGATGGCTAATGAGGTTGAAAATATTTTCATGTGCTTATATGACATGTGTGTATCTTCTTTGGGGAAATGGCTATTCATGTCTTTTTGCATATTTTCTAATTCAATTTGTTTTTCCTGTTGAATTTTGAGAGTTCTTTATATATTCTATATATGAGTCAGTTGTCAGATACACAGTTTGCAAATATAATCTCCTAGTCTATAGGCCTGTCTTTTCATCCTGCTGAGTCTTTTATAGAATGAAAGTTTTAAATTCTGATAAATTCAATTTACTGAGTTGGTTTTTATGAATTTCTTCTAAAAAGTTTTATAGTTTGTTTCTGATCCATTCTGAGTTAATTTTTGTTTACGGTGTGAGATTTATGTCAAAGTTTTTTTATTTTTTAAAATTTTTATTTCTTTTTTGCCTATAGATGTCCAATTGTTCTGGTACCATTTGTTGAAAAGACTATCTTTTTTCCATTGAATTGCTCTTGCACTTTTATGAAAGTACATTTGGTCATAGTTATGTGGCTTGTGTTCTAGCTTCCCTACTCTATTACATAGCTCTATGTGTCTGTTCCCCTGCCAACATCATATTGTCTTATTATTCTTCAATGGTGATTACAGGTTTTTGTTTGAACATAAGGTTTCATTACAGTAAACACCTAGGAGTGGGAAGGCTGGGTCATACAGTAAGTACATGTTTAACTTTAAAGAAACTACCAAACTGTTTTCCAGAGGGAATTTATAATATTGCACTCCCACCAGCATTGCATGAGAATAGCATTTGATATATTCAGTATTTTTTATTTTAGCCATTCTAACGGGTGGATAGTAGTATCTCATTGTGGTTTCAATAGTCACTTCTGTAATTGCTAATGATATAGGACAGGGGTGAGAAAATTATTGCCCACACCCACAAGCCAAGAATGGTTTATACATTTTTGTTTGAAAAAATATTATGCAACAGAGAATTACGTGACCAGCAAAGCCTAAAGCATTTACTATATGACCCTTTACAAAAAAGTTTCCAGATGTATAACATCTTTTCATGGGCTTATCTGCCATATGTATAGTTCTTATATGCATTTTTAAGTTGGATTCTTCCTTTCCCTTTCCCTTTCCTTTCTTTTTAAACCACTGAACATTTTTCTTTTATGGTTTAGCATTTTACATGAGAAAACCAAGTAAAAAGTAAAATTCATTTTTTTTAGAAAATAAAGGTTTTCATTAATAGTAAGGTGTCAAACTTCTTTAACATAAATTATGTAAACTTAAGGTTTTGATTCATATAATACTTTATAGTCTATCTTTTATACATCACACATATTCACTGAAATTGAAGGGTAAATACTCAAAATACAGATTTATACTAAAAGAGATGAGATATAATCGTTCTTTTTCCAAAGAATTGTATTAGTATAAGCAAATTATAAACTGCCATGTTATATGAATACTAATTTATGTTATATATTATATAATTTTATGTTAGTACTCTTCAAAATATTTTAAATTCATCAGCTTTTTACCTTGTGTTTCAGTTTTCTCATTTATAATTTAGGGACTCTTTTTATAGATTAACCAGAAATGAAGATATTTGGCTAATAAGAACTGTCCCAGCAACCTTAACAACCAAAGAAGAGTTGCAAAGCATTGCGATTTTTGTTTTAAAAACACAGTGAGATTTTGAAATCTTAGGGTAAAGTTCTAAAGTCAGAGCCCCAATCAGTCTAGTGAGGGTCCACCCTGCAGAGACATATCCTGGCTACCAGTGACTGTTCTTCCAGCAATTTTTCCCTAGTGTTGGAAGAGATCATCATTTGTTTGGTTTGAACACCAGATAAAATTTGTAGTTTACTGTATTTAGGGTTCACACTGTATGACAAATACCTATCTTTAAATAATAGACTGACAACACAGAATATTCACAACCCAAGATGCATGTAGCACCCAAAACTCCCTGAAAGAGCTGACCTATGACTTGAATAAAGTCCAGGACATACCAGAGCAGAACCCACTCCATTCAAATTAATTTTCTCTCTCTTTTTTTCTTTTGGCTGAGTATATATTTAAAATTGCAAAAAAAAAAAAAAAAAAGTAATTAATTATATTCTGTGTGCTAAAGTAAATTCTCACAACTCTTCTAGGGCAGTTATTTTAGGGGCAGAGACATAGTCCAGGTTAAGAAAAAATGACTAAGTATGCCTACTCACATTAATAACTAATAAGAAAGCAAATGAATCCTCAAGTAAAGAGACATTTTATTGGATCATATCCTGAACACTACTAATTCTTATGTTTAGACTTATTTTTTATATGCCATTAATTTAGAACTACTCTACTGAAAAAATTCTTCAAACCTCTCTTGTATTACTATTTCCCACACATATATGTTCCAGAATAGAGAGTGGAGAAGTGGATAGCAGAGAGTGGAAATATTCTGGTCCCCATACAGAGCAATCCAAATTAAGGTCAACATATGTCACTCACTCACACATTATTGTGACTAAAGCAATAAATTATTAAGAACTAAAATCTTATAATACAAAGAAAATCCTAATTATCAAATTTCAAAGTAAAGACTAATAGACTAAAGAACAAGAAAACCTTCAGTTTTATGGAAAACATTCTGCTAACACAATCAAGTAAAGATAATCAAGAGAGAAGTGCCTGCACTTGCTGCACAACTGGAGCATGCTCTCTGGATCTCTGTACGCACTGACTGGATTCATCACAGCTGCACACACCTCACTGTAGGCTCTGCAGACTAATTCTGTGGACTGTTTTATAATCTGCTCTTTCACTGTGGCACTTATAAAAAAGTTTAGCTGTGGTAATAATAGGTTGTCTGGGTCTGACAGATAACCATCAAACTGAACCATTGCTCAGGTTTATGCTGCATATAACATAAACTGTTGTACAGTGTTACAGATACAACTCAAGCTTGTTCTAGTTAAAATATATGAAGCTTGTTCATTTATAAGTGCATCCAAATGTGTTTCTATCTGAAATTATAGCACTTCCAGGCACCTATCAATGAATTCAAATAGAGCTAATGTTGTCTTCATCATACATAGTGAATTGACCATGAAAGCTGAGCCTAAACTGCTGGCTGAGATGGTATACATCTGGAGGAGAGAATCTAGGACACAGGATAAAACCTGGACAAAATCATCTTGATAAACATCTAATGGCACAACTGAAGAATCGTGAGATGCAAACACTTCATGCAACAATATGAGCATATAATATAATGCAGAACTTGGTCCAAGATCAGGTGGAGGGAGTTCAACCTTGTCGATTAATTTACTTGCATGAAGACTCAAGCTATTAAAGAATATAGAACTTTTTTTTTGCTTAGCAAATATATTTCTTCAAGGGTGGTCAACAATGTTGTTGCACTATTTCTAACAATGCCATTAACTGTATGGTGGTAGAATTTGAGGAGACTGGAAATTTTGTATTTAAAAAATGGCCCCAGTTTCAACAACTATTACTTGTTCAATTCAAGCCTTTAGTGGCCTGCACACACCCTCAGTGATATACCCCAAATTTTTTGAATGTTTTCTTCAACACTTTGTTGTAGCTACATGCTTTAAGAGAGCTTCAAGGTGTTCATTTTCAGAAGTAGTAGCTTGATGGAGCCAAGCCAACATATCTCCCACATACTTCAAAGGGTCATGGGAGTGCATTTCAATGGGTTTCATTGTATTTCCTGGGCCCCCTTCTCGTGAGAGCACCAATAAATCCATGAACAACTGTACTTCTCCTGGGTGTTCGGAATTCATCTAAAATATATTTGTATGAAACAGGTCTATCCTGCAGGGCTTTCACTGCCTGAGCTAATACTGGAGATATACACATGATTCTTGTGTCATTGTTCTGTATTCACTTTGAGCCCATTGGTAACAGCTTTCATAAGCTGTTTCTTGAAACAAGACCATCTGTTTCACAATTTCTAAACCTGCAGTTTGGTATTTGTTTGCAAGAGAATTTTGACATCATTATGAATCTCTATTTTTCTTCCCAACGCTTCGAAAAAATCCTCAGTGATAGGTCCCTCTCTTGTACCTCAGAGGAGACTCATTTTGTAAGAAGTCAGCTGGAACTTGGATCAGAAGGCATCTGCAACTTGGGCTCTTATTTCTGACTATCACTTTGAAGCTTAGTGGTTTTTACTACTGTTTTAGTTTACCAAAGGGCTGCCAATGCAAAGTATCAGAAATGGACTGGCTTTTATAAAGGGGATTTATCTGGGGTAAAAGCTTACAATTCCTAGGCTGTGAAATGTCCAAATCAAGCCATCTGCAGAGATGCTTTCTCAGGGTCCTGCCATGTGATGAAGAAAGATGGCGCTAATCTCTGCTTTCCCCTCCAGAATCTACCATCTCCCAGAGCTCAGCAGTGGGCAGTCAGGCATAGAGTTTGTCTCTTTCTGGACCTCCTGTCTGATTCTTGAGGCTTCTCTGCCTTTCAGCAGCTGTAAGTGAACTTGGAGTCCTGCCTCACATAGCCAGATCAAATAGTGCAGAGATCTCTTTTCCTGTGTTTCTCTGTGTCTCCATTTATAGCAGACCCAGCAAGAGGGCGGAGACTCAATCTGAGTCATGTGCCTCACTGATGCAGTCCAATCAACAGGGTCTTACACCCACAGGAATGGATTAGTTAAAAAAGATAATCTTTCTCTTTTTGGGATTTGTAAAAGAATTTCAATTGTCACAATTATTAAATCTTGAGTCTGTGCCTTTGCTGCCCGTAGGCAACTTGTCATATCTTGACAATAGCTGCTCATTGCCTATTCTATCTTATTATGCTTTCAAATTCCCACTTCACTTCCTTGAAAATGCTTACAAATTCTTCACTGATGGATAGACTTCAGTGTTCAGTATCTCCATATAAATTTCGAGTCTGCAAACCGTTTTCAACAAAAAAGGTTGAAAGTGCCTTAAAGCTTTCAAAATCTGATCGTGGTCCAGGATCATCTACAGCATCTGTGACAGCGTGTTTGGGTCTGCGCCGAGGTCCCACCAGACCTGCTGCTGAGGCTGTTGGCAACTTGGGACATCAGAAGCGCTGCCAGCTCCCTGCTGCCCTTGGCCATGGCACCCTGTGTTCTGCCCCAGGCCCCAGACCCCAGACAACTACGGCCACAACAGCCCGGTGCAGGGATTTGTCTGCAGTGCCATAATTGAATTGTTTTTAAAACAATTTTTTATTGTGGTAACTTATTTAACCACTTTCAAGTATAGAATTCAGTGGTGTTAATTATATTTACAATGTTGTGCTATTATCACCACCATCCATTACCAAAACTTTTCCACCATACCAACCAGAAATTCTATACCCATTAAGCATTACCTCTCCATTCTCCATCCTCACTCCCACCCCTAGTACCCTGAGACCTTCTTTCTGTCTCTAGAATTTGCATATTTTAATTATTTCATATAAGAGATCATACAACATTTGTCCTTTTGTATCTGGTTTATTTCACTCTATAACATCTTCAAGGTTCATCCACGTGTTGATCCATGTATCAGAACTTCATTCCTTTGTATGGCTGAATAATATTCCATTGTGTGTGTGTATGCCACATTTTGTCAATCTGTCCATCCATTGATGGACTCTTGGGTTGTTTCCATCTTTCGGCAACTGTGAATAATGCTGCTATGATCATTGGTGTGCTTTCAATTATTTTGGGTATATACCTAGAATTGGGATTGCTGGGGAATATGGTAATTCTATACTTAACTTTTTGAGGAACCAATGAACTGTTTTCCATGGTGGCTGAGCCATTTTATATTCCCACCAACAGTTTAGAAGTGTTCCTATTTCTTCACATTTTCTCTAACACTTGTTATTTTCTGTTTTTTTTTTTTTTGATAGTAGCCATTCAATTGGTTGTGAAATGGTATCTCATGGTTTTGAGTTGCATTTCGTTTATGGTTTATGATGTACATCTTTTTATGTGCTTTTTGGGCATTTGTATATTCTTGTAGAAATTTCTATTCAAGATTTTTGCCAGTTTTTAAAATGGCTTGTTTTGTCTTTTTGTTACTGAGTTGTATGGTTTCTTTATATATTCTGGGTAGTAAACCCTTATCAGGTACATGATTTCCAAATATTTTCTCCCATACTGTAGGCTGCCTTTTTATGTTCATGATGAAGTCCCATTTATCTATTTTGTTTGTTTGTTTGTTTATGTTTTTGGTATAAAATCTAAGAATCCATTGCCTAACTCAAGGTCCTGAAGAGTCTTTCCTTTGTTTTCTTCTAGGAATTTTATAGTTTTGATTCTTCTATTTAGGTCTTTCATCTACTTTTAATTTTTGTATATGGTGTGAGGTAGGGATCTACCTTTATTCTTTTGCACTTGGATATTCAGTTTATCCAGCAACATCTTTTGAAAACTATTTTTTTCCCTGTTGAGTGGACTTGGCATACTTGTCAAAAATCAACTGGCCATGGATTTCAGGGTTTATCCTGAACTCTCAGGTTGACTCAATTTGTTATATATGTGTGTCCCTGTGCCAGCACCATACTGTTTTGATTACTGTTGCTTTGTAATATGCATTAAAATGTTGAAGTGTGAGTCCTCCAACTTTATTCTTCTTTATCAAGATGGTTTGGCTAGTCATTCCATATAAATTTGATGAATGGCTTTTCCATTTCTGCAAAGGTGGCTGTTGGAATTTTGATTGGGATTACACTGAATCTATAGATCACTATCATTAGAACTGATGTCTTAACAATATTTAGCCTTCCAATCCATGAACATGTACTACCCTTTGGTTTATTTAGGTACTGGTCGTAGTTTGAGTCTTTTGTGGACCGCAGAAATGTCTGTTCTTAAATTGGTCCATTCCTGTGGGTGTGAACCTATTGTGAAACTTTGATTAGATTAGATTTATATATATTTGATTAGATTACTCCAGTAAGGTATAGTCAAGAATGGGTCTTAATCATCTAACTGGAGTCCTTTATAAATGGAATGAATATACAGAGAGAAATGGAATAAAAGGATAAATACAGAGAAAACAGGCCACAGAAACAGAGAAATCTCCAGAAGCTGAGAGAAAAGTCCCCAGGAGTCAGAAGCTGAAATCAATAGAACACAGTAGCTGAGAGGCGACCACTGAAGCCAGAAGCTGAAAGCACCAAGGCCAGGAGGAGAGGGAAGAATTACCCACACCTGCAGCTTGGGGAGAAAGCATCTCCTGATGATGCCTTGATTTGGACACTTTCATGGCCTCAGAACTGAAAGTTTATATGTTAATAAATTTCCATTGTAAAGGACCACTCATTTCTGGTATATTGCCTTGGCAGCCTTTAGCAAACTAAGTAAGTATTCTCTGATTTCTTCTTAACAATATTTTGTGGTTTTCTGTGTATAAGTCCTTTATATGCTTGGTTAAATTTATTACTATTTATTTTTTGTTGTCATTTTAAATGGAATTTTAAAAAATTTCTTCTTCAGAGCATTCATTACTAGTGTATACAAATATTACTGATCTTTGTAGGTTGTCTCTTCTATTCTGCTTCTTTGCTGAATTCATTTATTAGTTCTAGTAGCTTTGTTGTGGATTTTTCAGGATTTTCTATATATAGGATCATGTCATTTGTAAATAGGATAAGTTTCAAAGTTTTACTTCTTTTCTTATTTGGATGCCTTTTATTTCTTTTTCTTGTCCAACTGCCCTGGGTAGAACTTCTAGTACAACACTGAACAACTATGGTGACAGTTGGCATCCTTGTCTAATTCCTGATCTTAGAGGTAAAGCTTTCAATCTTTCACCACTGAGTATGATGCTAGCTATGATTTTTACATCTATGTCCTTTATCATGTTGAAGAAGTTTCCTTCTATTCCTAGTTTTCTAAGTGTTTCTATTAAGAAGAGAAGCTGGATTTTGTCAGATGCCTTTTCTGGTCAATTGAGATGATCCTGTGTTTTTTCCCATTCAATCTATTAACGTGGTGTATTACATTAATTGATTTTCTTTATGTTGAACAACCCTTGCATAGGCGAGATAAATCCTACTTGATCATGGTGAAAAATTCTTTCAATGTACTGTTGGATTTAGTTTGCCAGTATTTTGTTGAGGTTTTCTGCATCTATATTCATAAGGGATATTGGTCTATAATTTTCTTTGCTTGTGTTATCTTTATCTGACTTTGGTATTAGGGTGATGTTGGCCTAGTTTAATGAATTAGGAAATGTTCCCTGCTCTTCAATTTTCTCGAAGACTTTGAGCAAGATTTGTGTTCATTCATCCTGGAATGTTTGGCAAAATTCACCGGTTAAGTCCTGGGCTTTGATTTTGGGGAGGTTTTTGATTATTTTTCAATCTCTTTACTTGTTGTTGGTTTGTCAAGATCTTTATTTTTGAGTCTGTGTAGATAGTTTGTATGCTTATAGGAGTTTGTCCGTTTCATCTAGGCTATTTATGTTGTTTATATTTGTTCACAGTACCCTCTTATAATCCACTTTATTTCTGTAGGGTCAGTAGTAACGCCCCTCCCCATGCCATCATTTCTGATTTTGGTTATTTGCATCCTATTTCCGTTTTTTTTTTTTTTTCTTTTGGTCAGTCTAGCCAAAGGTTTGTAGATTTTACAGATCGTTTCAAAGAACCAACTTTTGGATTCACTGATCCTGTGGTTTCTTTTATTCTCTATTTCATGATCTCTGTTCTAATTTTTATTTTATTTTACTCTTCCTTCTCATTTGTGTTTAGCTTGGCCTTATCTTTCAAAATCTTCTACTTGGGAAATTAGTGTCTTGATTTGAGATCTTACTTCTTTTTTTAATGAAAGCATTTAGAGCTATAAATTTCCCTCTCAGCACTACCTTTGCTACAATTACGTAAGTTTTGCTATGTTGTGTTTTCATCTTCACTTACCTCAAGATATTTCCTAATTTCTCTTGTGATTTCTTCTTTGATCAATTGGTTGTTTAAGATTGTGTGTGCTATTTAATTTTCACATATTTATGAATTTTCCAACTCTTTCTCTGTCATTGATTTCTAGCTTCATTTGTGGTTAGAGAAGACACTTTGTATGAATATGATCTCTTCAAATCTATTAGAATTTTTATGGTCTAACCTGGTTCACGCTAGAGTATGTTCCACGTGCAAGTGAAAAGGATGTGTATTCTCCTGTTGCCATATAGAGCGTTCTGTATATTTCTGTTAGGTCTACCTGTTTTGTAGATTAAGCCCTCTACTTCCTTATTAATTTTCTATGTACATCTTCTACCCATTATGGAAAGAGGAGGTGCTGAAGTCTTCAATTATTATTGTAGAACTATTTCTCCCTTCAACTCTTCAATATTTACTTGATATATTTTGGGTTCTCTTTTGGGTGTGTGTGTGTATATATAATTGTTTTATCTTAAGAATTTACACTTTTATCAATATAAAATGTCCTTCTTTGTCTCTTTCAACAACTTTTGACTTAGTTTTGTCAGATATTAGTGTAGCCTCCCCAGCTTTTCTTTGGTTATTATTTGCACAGAGTATCTTTTTCCATCTCTTAATTTCAAACTATTTGTGTCTTCAAATATAAAGTGAGTCTTTTATAAACAGAACATAATTGGATCATAGTTTCCATTCATTTTGCCAATCTATTTTAATTGATAAGTTTAATCCATTTACACTTGAAAGGATTACTGATAATGAAGGACTTACTTCTGCCATTTTGCTATTTGTTTTCTATATGCCTTAATTTTTTGCTCCTCCTCCACCAAAATTGCATTCTTTTGCAAATCATTGATTTTTCTAGTGTAGTCTTTGATCTCTCTTCTTTCTTCACTATATGTTTATGTTGTTATTGTCATAAATTGCATCTTTATACTTATGTGCCTATTAATATAGATTTATAATTATTATTTATACATTTGCCTTTTAAGTCACATAGGAAACAAAAAGAGGAGTTACATAGTAAAAATACAACAATACTAGCTTATATATTTACTTATATAGTTACCTTTATTAGAGATATTATTGGTATGGCTTCAAGTTACTGTCTGGTGTCCTTTTATTTCAGCTTGATGGTCTTCCTTCAGCATTTCTTGTAAGTCAAAGTTTAGTAGCAAAGAACTCCCTTAGCTTTTGTTTATCTGGGAATGTTTCAATTTCTCTTTCATTTTTGAAGGATAATTTTACTGGATATAGGATTCTTGATTGACATTCTTTTTCTATCAGCACTTTAAATATATCATTCACTGCCTTCTGGCCTCCATGGTTTCTGATAAGAAATTGGCTGTTAATCTTACTGAAGATCCCTTGTATTTGTGATGACTTGCTTTTCTCTTCCTTTTAAGATTCTTTGTCTTTTGACAGCTTAACTGTATGTCTTGATGTGGATCTCTTTGAGTTTATCCTTCTTGGAGTTTGTTGAACTTCTTATATGTGAACATTCATGTCTTTCATCAAATTTGAGAATACTGGGGCCATTATTTCTTCAAATATTCTTTCTGCTCCTTTCTCTCTCTCCTCTTTCTGGGACTTCTCTCATGCATATATTAGTATGCTTGATGGTATAAGTCTCTTAGATCTGTTAATTTTCCTTTTTTCTTTCTACTCCTCAGACTGGATCATTTCAATTTAGATTTACTGATGCTTTCTTTTGCTGCCTCAAATCCACTGTGAACTCCTCTAATGAACTTTTCCCTAGCTGTGTACATTTCAGCTCCAGAATTTCTATTTGGTTCCTTTATATAATTTCTAACTCTTTATTGATATTCTTTTCTTGTTCATACAGTGTTCTCCCAATTTCTTTTAGTTCTGTGTCCATGGTTTTCTTCAGATCTTTAAGTATACTTTAGACAGTTAATTTAAAATATTTGCCCAGTAAGCTCAATGTCTAGCCTTCTTCAGGAACAATTTCTGTCAATTTCTTTTTTTCCTGTGAATTGGTCACACTCTTCTGTTTCTTTGTATGCTTGTATAATTTTTTGTTGTTGTTGAGAATTGGACATTTTGAATATTGTAGTGTGCAAAGTATGGAAATGATTCTCCCCCCTTGCAAGGTATTAATGTTGCTGCTTGATAAAGGCTGTCCATTTGTTTAGTGACTTTTCCAAATGATTTGCAACAACTATATTCCTTGTCATGTGTGATCACTGAAGTCTCTATTCCTTTATCCTATGGTCAGTCAGTAACCTGACAGAGATTTCCTTAAATGCCTAGGTCCAATAACAGAAGAAGAAAACAGTGTTCCATCTCTTTAAATCCCCTTGACCAATGCCACAAGGGAAGCCATTTCCGCCTTCTGGTTTGAAACAATGGCCAGTCTCTGCGCCACCCCTCAGGAAATCACCAGGCAGCTAAAAACATACCCCCCAATTGCGGGGGGGGGGGGGCCGGGACACACACACAAGATCCCTATTGCCCACCTTGGCATGAGCAATCTACACCAGGAATGTGGGTTGCACTGCTCACAGATGCCTGGTGGGAGGCCAGTAGCAGCTACACACAATGGTGAAATTCACTAAATTTACATCAAGCACTTCCCTGGATGCTGCAGCAAACGTCTGATTAGACTCCTGAGTTATGAAATAATTGATTCAAATAGTTCTTGCCAGCTTAATAGTTGTTTTGGTGGAGGAACTGATTACTGAACTTCCTACTCTGCCGTCTTCTATGACATCGCTGTGTGCTAAGCTTTTAAGAGTCATATGATAGTAAAGGTTTAAGTGCATCTAGAGCATTTAGCCAGGGCCTGGAACCTCGTCACACTTAAATCTCTCCTGTGACCTCTTTCCATTTTAAAGCTAGAGTTCCCTCACTGTGTAATCTGCTATATCTTAGAGAAAGGTTTTAGTTATATATAGTTCAGAGAGCTTTTTTCCCTCCCTAACAATTTGAGAGATGTTGTCCTATCACCCCACTTGTCAAAGATGTTCTCCAATATTACAGCTATCAAAATCAGGAAATTAACATTGATACATTGCTACCATCTAATACTCAGATTCCATTCACGTTTAAACAATTGCCTCTATAATACCCTATGGCAAAAGGATCAATTTCAGAATCATGTGTTGCATATAGTTATTATGCCTTTTTCAGCCTTTGTATGGAATACTTCTTTAGTCTTTCCTTGACTTCTGTGGCACTGATGTTTTTACAGGCTAGATTTTTCGGTAAAATATCTCACAATTAAGGTTTGTCTGATATTTCCACATTAGATTCAGGTTATGCATATTAGAAATATAAAACTGATGCTGTCTTCATTGCACTCTATTGGCACTATTTCGACGTCTCATTACTCATGATGTTCACTGTGATTCCCTGATAAGGTACCTAACAGACATCTCCACTATAAAGTTACTCTTTCTCCCTTTGTCAATAATAAGTATTTTGTGGTGAGGTACTTTGAAACTGTGTAAATATCCTGTAAATTTTCAATTTATTTATTTATTATATTTGTATGGATTTATGGCTCTTATTTCAGTCAGTGGGCTATAATCTGTTATGCTATCATTATTTATTTTAATGCTCAAATCATCATGATCTGGCCACTTGGTGCCCCTCTGAATTGACTTCTAGTTACTTCCTTTGGTTTTTGGCATAACAAATTGTTCCAAGCTCATTTTATACTTTTCCTCTCTACTCCACTTCTGAAAGAAGCCACTTCTCCAAGGTGTCCTAGTGAAAAATGGTATTTAGAAGCCAAATTATTTGGGGTATTACTGCTCCAACTTTTGGCTGGTAAAGCATATGTGTACACACACACACACACACATACACACCCCTGATTCTAAATGTATTTCTATATCTATCAAATATGTATATAGTGAAAACATAAGTTCACACCAATACCTACAATTCCAGTCCAGTACTACAAGGTTTATTCTAGTTTTTTCTTTTTTTCTAAAACTCCTGATCTTTTTTTTTTTTTATGATTTATTTATTTATTGTACTTTTATTCATTTTTACCCCCCCCCCCAATCTGCTGTTTTTGTGTCCATTCGCTGGGCAATTCTCTGTGTCTGTTTCCTGCCCTTTCTTCTCTTCCTTCTCCTCCTGTCTTCACCGGGATTCAATCCTGGGAACCTCCGATGTGGAAGAGAGGCGTTCTGCCACCTGCACCACCTTATTTACTGGTTTTTCGGTGCGTCTTGTCTTCGCTCTCCCTTTGTGTCACTCTCCTGTTAAGTCATCATCTTGCTGTGTGGCTTGGCGGGGCCTGGCTCGCCCGCACGTAGGGCCTGACGGCACGCCCGCTTGTGGGGTCTGGCAGCCCGTGCACCTTCTATATATATATATATATATATATATATATATATATATTTTTTTTTTTTTTTTACCGGGATCATACCCAGGTCCTTCCATATGGGAGACGGACGCCCAACCATTTGAGCCACATCTGTCCCCCTCTAGTTTTCTTCCTTTCCATATTTATAACTCCCTTTTCTGACAATGGGAAACTTGATTTCCTTTGTTTCATCCTATATGTCGACTTCTTCAGTCTCTTGAATATAACAAATCTGCCATCTCTGCTGCCATTCCCTTGCTTGCATGGATGCCCTTCTTACTCCACTTGGGTTCTGATTCCCTACAGTGGACACACCCATATGGCTGGACATCGTTTTTACACAATCTGGGACCGTGCTGGGTTGTGTTGATGTGGGGTTACCCTCATCAGTCTGTTCAGGCTCTTATAACCCTTGCTGGACTTGTCCCACATGGTGACACCATGCTTACCATTCTTGGTCTTTGATACCTCATGTCAGATTACCTGTCCTCCTCCTCCTATACAGTTTGCAACATCCTGTTCTGGGCCAAAGTGACACTAGACAGATACTTTGCATACTGCTTATCTTTCTTTGCCCCACCTAATATCTTTAAGAATAAACTGTTTAAGAAAGAAGAGGAGAGGAAAAGGAAATGCTCTGATTGTTTTGGTTTGTTTTTTTAAAGGAGGCACCGCAGATTGAATCCAGGACCTAGTACATAGAAGTAGGCACTCAACCACTGGGCTAGCTCCGCTCTCCTCTGGTTGCTTTTGTTTCAATTTGACTCAAAACTTTTTGTAAATTACAAAGCATAGTTCTGAAGTGATGGACTTATATATAACCTTTTACATTTTTTCAACATAAAGTGAATATTCAAAATGCTATGTTCTCACCACAAATTTAGCTTTTTAAAAGTATGAGCAGTACTTACATTTCTCAGAGATTTTAATGCATGGAACCTTTAAATCATAAAACAATTTGGACTTTTTATTATTTTCCAATTAGGAATAAAGTCTAAAATTCATATCAAAGCTAACTCAAAAACTATCATCTTTCAACTGAATAGCTTATATACAAAATGGGTCTGAAGCTTTTCATTCATTTGGGAAGAGAAATGACACTTGAATTGAAAACTTTTCTGAAATGATCAACAAATCTCTAAAGTTTAGAAAATTTTAGAGGATAAAGCCCTATACAGACCCCCATGGTTGTTATAATTGAAAGCAAAATATTAAAGTTTCTAAGTACAAATAGTTATATCTTATTTTAAGAAAATCTAACACACAAACATTTAGAAATATAAATATAAAAGGATGACTTCAGAGTTCCTTTAAAAAGTGAATTGCCTAGAGGGATGGCTGTGGCTCAAATGGTTGGGTATCCGTCTCCCATATGGAAGGACCTGGGTTCGATCCTTGGGACCTCCCGGTAAAAAAAACACAAAACAACAAACAAACAAACAAGTGAATTGCCTAAACATTTAAAATAGAATTCAGTTTTAGATATATCTTTTTAAGAACAAATTTTTGGAGGTTAAACAGAGTATACCAGTAATTAGAAAGTGTATCACTAAGACCATTGTGTTGAATGTAAATGCTACACCTTCCTGTCTTCCTGGAACAAACAGAAATTGAGCTTCAGATGTATGGCTTTAAACAAATGAATATAAAGATCATTTAAATTCTATCAGAGAAAAACTTGATAAAATGAAAATAATTTTCCACTTTAAGAGCTGCTACTTTGCAAATTTTCAATAATAAATAACTTTTGGAAAAACAATAATAATTCCATTCAGATATTACTCAAATTTAAAATGCTAGATTCATAAGATATGAAACTTATATTAGCCTCAAATTTATGGTACATACCATCAGGGTCTGATATTATATCCAGAAGAGATTTATCCAGAGTAGTTTTGCTCATGATTTTTTCTTCATATTCAAAATATATATCCAGTTTTCTTGCCTGTTCCAAAATAAATATTAGATTAGTAATGAAAATATACTAACAATTTCTTGGCTTACCAAAGGATTCTATTTTCTAAGATCAACTTATAAGTAAATGTTCATTTCCTGATGGAATGTTTTAAAGTTTCTTACTTTTGATCATATACAATGTATAAAACAATACACTGAATATTTTATTCAGAAGATTTGACTTATACATATTAGCAACAAAAATCACATAAATCTCAATTATTGTATTTTTAGTAACAAGCGTACATATCATATTGTATTACATGCAAACTAATGTCAGGTGGTCACGTTTACCTTTTTAGTGTACAAATCTACATATTTTCACCTTAACTGGGCAGAAAGCTATACTAATTATTTTCAGTAACTTTTTAGAAAACTTTTTCCCCATTAATTTTACTACTTACTACTTTGAATTTTTAGATAATGAGAAAGTAATCAAACCTATCTTTCCTATATGACCCCTTTTCTAATTAAAAATTTTGTTGATCAATATCATCCAAATGAAATTAACAAATTAGGACCCTCCAAAGTAAATAAAAATTATCATTACCAAGTAGCTATTAAATTATACTTTAGAGAACACAGGAGAAAAGAATGTTTTTTATTTAAAGATGTTTACAATCTAAGTAGGAATAGAATCCATTCATGAAATAAATCACAATACTTAGAAATACCACCAGAGAACAAATACATAAATACAGAACATTAATAAATATATTATGCTAAGACAAGAGAATGAAATGTTAACCAAGTATGGAGAAGGAAGTGATGAATTTTGAGCTGTTTTGAGAGTGATTTGGAGACATGGGTAGGGAGAGAGTTCATAACAAGGCATAGAGTAGGAAAATCTGAATGGCAGACTAAGGAGTAGATCACCTGCAGTGGCATTTAAGGCCAGAGTTTTAAACAATGAAACATTCAGATAGTTCAACAATAAAAATATAAAAAGGTATACACAGAGACATCTTTTATCTCCCTTTATTCTCTTCCATCCCATTTCCAACTACTCCTATAAGTTTTGATTATTTCCTCTAAATTTTTCAGTGTTTATACAAATATAGGCAAGTAGTATCTATATTCTATTATCTTTCCCCTTTCTGACATAAAAGATAATATACTATAAATACTCACCTACCCCTTGCTTTCATACACAATGTATAAAGGAGACTTTTTATAACAATGAGCTCCTTTTAAGAGTATAATAAAGAAACTCTCATTACAGCGTTTTCATTAGTATAGTCTCTCTGGCCCTTCATATTCTTCATATTCCCTGATATAGGGACTATTTTAGCTACTGTACAAAACTACTTTGAATAGTAAAATAGATAAGAGGTGAAGTCCAAGGAAAGAGAACATATAATATTAAAAATGAACAAAAGAAATATAAAAGAGATACTAGGAAGGAGACCATGTATTTGTGTCTGTGGGAACAGAAAAGACAAATATTTAATAATTAATATGAGATTGGATATGAGAAACAAAATAGTGAAAGAAGTCAAAGATAACCGCTGCAGAACTGGGATGATGGGAGTATGTTAATACTATGTTAATATTAATATTAGACTGGGAAAAGGTAATTATCTATAGAGTGAAAGCAAAGAAGTAGAAAGGGGAAGGTGATAAATTATGGTGTTAAACTGACTTTTAGGTCCTTCACAATCTAAACCAGCCAATTTTGTCTATTTTACCACTAATTCACTAGATTCAGTTTCCTCTAATCACATCAAGTAACTCACTGACTGTTCATTAAACATTGTGTGCTTTTAATCCTCTAGGCTTAAGCTCAGATTATTCTCTTAGCCTTTTTAGAATATATACTCTTTCTCCTTTATCTACCCAGTGAAATTTACTGATTTTTCAGGATGCAGCTTAAATCTCTTCTTTGTAGCTTCCCTTCCATTCTTTCTTCAATCTCTGCTCTCTTCCTTTCCTGTCCCAACTCCTATCTCCTCCTTAGCTGGAAGAATTTATAACTCTTTTATTGTGTACCAACAGTACTTTATATACCTCTCCATAATAACACTGATCACACTATATTACTGTTTTTTTTTGTTTTTATCATCTGTCTAAAACTATAAACTCACTAGAGTATGTCTAATTAATAATTTAATCCTGGAGTCTAACAACACCTGGCTGATAACAAATACTTGATAAAATATTTGTTGAATTTCTAAGTTAAGAATAAGACATATTATAGATCATGTAGTTACTTTTAAAAGTCATGAAAGTAGGTGACTTTCTAGAAACTTCTAGATGTAGAAAATGTAAAAATGTATTTGGTGATTTTAAAATTAAGCATACTAAATACCATAATGGAAAATGAAGAACTATTTTATTTCAGAAGAAAAACTGAAATAACTGAGTAAGAGGCATGCTAGTTCTTAAAAACTAGTATCAGACTTGAACATGCTTTTGAACTATGGTTCTTCACTGATTTACAAAGGTACATACATTAAATTCATTTTGGGCTTGTTAATGTATGAACTTAATCCCACCTTCTGATAAGCAATGGAAATAGAATACAAAAGTAACTTAGTGTGACTGCTAATGAGTAGGGGATTTCTTTTTAAGGTAATGAATATGTTCCAAAGTTAGAATGTGGTAATGTTTGCATTAACTCTGAATATACTAAAAACCACTGAATTGTACACATTAAATAGGCAAATTGTATTGTATGTGCATTATATCTAAATAACGCTATGAAAAAAAAGTAACTTAGTCAGCATTCCAATATATTGTAACACTCCAAACGCAAGTCAGAATGTTGTAACCTTGATTTCTTTGTTATTGAACACCTATCAAAAGCTCAGTTGAAAAAAAGTGGTATTAATACCTCATTTAAAGAATATGCAAGCCTTCTTTTCTAGATACTATGATTTCTTTTCTTAGTTTCAGAAGAACCATCAGAATGTTATAAATTTAGACCTGATTACTTTTTTTTTTTTAAAGATTTTATTTATTTATTCATTTATCCCCCCCTTGCTGCTTGTGCTCGCTGGGTCAACTAACCACGCCGTGCGGGCGGGCTTGCCTTCACCAGGAGGCCCCGGGAACCGAACCCGGGGCCTCCCATATGGTAAACGGGAGCCCTACTGATTGAGCCACAGCCGCTTCCCCAACAACAGAGTTTAGACCATCTCTTTTTTTGCTCAAGAAGAGGACTTGAGCAAAAAAAGAGATGGTCAACATTAAAAGAAAATTCTTCACTGAGAACAGTCCATTTTTTCTATACTGATAGAATTCTTTATATCAGGATGTGATTTATTTAGTACAATCATAATATATGTGTAAATATGTAAAATAAACATGCTTCTTTATCTATGATATATAAAAAAACCATTCTGCTATTAATTGGATTTTCTACAATGACCCAACTAGGAATAGCATGCCCCACACCTGACATTATTTCCCTTCTGCAAATGAATGTCCTTTATAACAGTTTCTCAAATCAGATCTTGTTAGGAAAAGGCTGTCTTCCTTGAGTTACACCAAAGTAATTATCCCAAAATGTATAGCTTTAACATAAAATCACTCAATACCTTGAATGACAAATTAGTTTGTTAGTTTAAGATGCTTTGCCAGAGAATTAGGAGTCCTGGAAGAAACAACTTCTTTCATAAAGATAGCCAAGTGACGAAGGTCTTAAAGCAGAATTGTTTAGGTCAAGCATTGTGGCATATTAAACTATCCCAGACAGATGGCCTCTATTAGCACAAACAGATTCTGAAAAATTAATGTAAAATCATTAGCATAAAACCATAAGTAACCACCATAAAGAATTTCATGAATAAATTTTGCTATTAAAATCACCATTTCTGGGGAAGCGGCTGTGGCTCAATCAGTGGGGCTCCCGTTTACCATATGGGAGGCCCCGGGTTTGGTTCCCGGGGCCTCCTGGTGAAGGCAAGCCCGCCTGCATGGCGTGGTTAGCTGACCCAGCGAGCACAAGCAGCAGGGGGGGATAAATGAATAAATAAATAAAATCTTTAAAAAAAAAAAAAATAATAACCATTTCTCTCCTAGACAGCTACACTTGCTGTCATCCAGTTCTACATTTGGCCATTCTCCATTTAAAACATAAATCAGATCACATTATTAACCTCCATGACTTCCCATCACATTTGAATTATATTTCTACTTATCTTGACTCCATAGTCTATCATTCTTTCCCTCCTCATTACAAGCACATTGGCCTTCAAGATGCTTGAACACATCAAATTTGTTCCTGTCTTAAGGCCTTTGCACTTACTATTCCCCCTGCCTAGAATGCCTGACTGTGAGATCTTCCCTAACTGCCTCCCTCTTATGATTCAAGGTCTCAATGCAAATATCACCTCAGCAAAGATGATTTACCTAGCCACTTTCTCTACTGACACATTTTCATCCACTCTCAATCATCTCATATCACCTTTTGTTTTCACATCATTTATAAATGCCTATAGTTGTCTTCTTTTGTAATTTATTTATTGTTTCTCACTTCTGACACTAAAATATAAGCTCCAAGAAAACAGAGAACATCTCTAGCTATTTTATTATGGCATAATAAACTCTAGGGCATAAAACAATAAACATTGAGCCAAACAATAAACATGATTGAATAAATTACTCCAACC
This sequence comes from Tolypeutes matacus, assembly GCA_026826555.1. Classification (NCBI taxonomy): domain Eukaryota; kingdom Metazoa; phylum Chordata; class Mammalia; order Cingulata; family Chlamyphoridae; genus Tolypeutes; species Tolypeutes matacus. The sequence continues at coordinate 3,213,320 of JAKSZT010054562.1, forward strand.
AAAATTTTTTCAAACCATAAGCTCTAGTTTCTGACCTATTATAGTATATTTATGTAAATGTGTGGCACAATCATGTTTGCGAAGTTTTGTGAATGACATAAAACTATGTATTTTCCATGGGTATGACAGTTAGCTACTTTGGGTAACAGGAGCTGAGTCTGGCAATTTCTTGGTTTTATAGCAGCGAGAACTGAGGTTAGAAAGTAAGAATAAACCTTTAATAAGAAAAACAAAACAAAAAACTAAGTTAAAGGGTATCTACAGAATAGCTTAAATCTCAAAGGACTGAGATTTAAGTCATACCTCTTAGAGATTTGGTTTTAATTGTCTATTTATAGCACTAGGACACTATCTGGCACAAAGCAAGTGGTCAAAAAATGCTTGTTGAATGTATCACAAGAACTTAATTACAAAAATATAGTATAATCATGTAAGATGGAGCCTACATTTTATTTTAGTGTAATATATTTTTGTTTATCTTTTATTATTAGATTAACAGTCTTCACATTTAGTGTTGTAAGCAAAACATTTCCCTCCTACTTAAGGAAATTCTCAATATAGAATTCTGCTGTATTTCATTTGATTTGCTATATTATCTCCATAGGAGACTATGCCTTCAGGTAAACAGATATGAGTAACCTTTTTTCATTTTACAGAGGAGCTACTTATTGAAGGGAAAACACCATCTACATAATTACCTACAGATTGTGCAATTTTGTTTCTATCCCTCTATGCATATGAAAAAATAAAATATCAATGTTAAGATGTGGAGCAAAAAAAAAAAAAAAAATAATAAATGAAGTTATCAGCTTCAAAGAAATTAGGCTTAAATTCTGTGCTGACTAATGCTCACTATCTATCTATATGAGTTTCTTTCTAATGCTCGTTCTAATGCTCTATGACTTTTTAAAGCATTAAAAAAGAAAAAGGTTTTGTGACAGAGTTGGACCCATTTGTGGTTTCCCTACACATGGCTCTTCTGCCCCTTCTATTTGAACTTATAATTAGTACTAAAGTTGGTAGGTGTACATCCAAGAGACTTAAATCTTTGGGCTGTCCATGTACCAGCTGGGCCCTGAATCTCAATGGAGATGCAACACCTACTCTCCAGTTCATTGGGCTCATCCAGGACAACTAACAAGGTGATGATGATGGACAACGCCCATCTCAAGGAACAGAGAGAGTCTGCAACTGCAAGCAAGATAGTTCCATCCATCTGTCCCATGGGACCTAAGACCCCTCAATTAGAGGCAGAGTGGGCATCACTATCCCAGAATCCTCAGGATTGGAGAATGAACAATGGAGTAAAGTAGACTTACTATATTATCCTACAATATTAAAGTAGACTTTAGTATACTTCTTAGTATACTAAAGTCTATATACTTTATATAGACTTGTTATTCTAGCAATAAGTATTTAGTGTAGTATTATAACAATAGACTTACTGTTATTCTAGCAATGGAAGAACGTGTATCATTGATACAAAGACAGAGCGAAAAATAGGTGTAATATAGGGGTATTTTCAGGACATTGGAATTGTCCTGCATGATGTTTCAATGATGGATACAGGCCATTATACATTTTGTCAAAACTTACAAATTGCACAGGACAGAGTGTAAACTATAATCCCCCGTTAGTGGCATTGCTATAATGTGTTCAACTGTAGCAAAAGTACCACACTAATGAAGGATGTTGTTAATGTGGGAAAGTGGGGTAGGGGGAGGGTATGGGGAACATGGGAATCCCCTATATTTTTTATGTAACATTTATGTAATCTAAAGTTTCTATAAAACAAATTTAAAAAAAAAAAAAGAAAAGGGTTTAAGTCCCTTCCCCATAATTCCAATGTGTTATAATGATTTTGACAGACAGCGAACATATTCATGTTTTTAAGCAGTTTCAAATGCACTGTATATCAAATGGAAAGTAGGAGTCAGTAACAACCAAATCCTAGAGTATGGTCAAATTGCCAAAAGAATACTGAAGAACCAGTAAGGTCTAGCTGATATGGGGGCATATGTGAATAAGGTGATGAGAAAAAGAAGTATAACAACAGATAGTAGTACCCTAATATTTTTGTTCAAAATCGCAATAAATCTTAGAAGCTTTAATGTTAACAGACCTGTCTAAAATTAAAAGTTTAGAATCAAGTAACACAATGAAGTGATGTTATTAGTGAATATTGTTTAATACAGGCCTACTGTATATCAAGGCAGTGCAATAAAATAGAAATATCACAGAGTCTGATTTGTACTTACTAAAGGTGTGACCTTGTGCAAATCGCTAATTTTTCTGGATTCTTAAGTTTTCTCATTTGCAAAAATGAAGGCAATACTCATGTTTCTCTAATTGTACCTAATAAGATTACCATGAGGACTAGATGAGAAAATAAGTGTAAAAGCATGTTGCAAAGTATATAACCTAAACACAAGTTCTTATTGTGGAAAAGTGTTAAATTTACCTTTATATGTTCTAAAACAGCAGTAGCAACATTTGTATGGAGATCAATAAGTCTTTTTTTTTCAAGAAGTTCTGGCAACGAACTAGAAGTACCAAAAAACTGAAAATTAACCATTAAATTCTCTAAGAAAATATATAGAATTTAATATACCTCACACCTGGCTGTTTCCTCTGAGGAAACTCAGAACACCGTGAAACTGTGACAAAATGGTAAGTTAAATTTTCTCTCAATTGCATTTAATTTTTAGGCTTGAACACATACATAATTTATTATTTTAATACAGGCTACATGTTCTTGTTTTAAAATAATCTGCCTCCCAAATATCATTAGCTCCACTATTTCTATTTCTGATTCCCAAATTTGGAAGTTTCAAACAAAATCAGATTAACAGAAATAAACTTTTACCTATGTTTGTATAACATGTTTTCCTCCCTCCTTCTTGATGGGAATTCAAATATCCAAAAAAAGACTGCTTAATTTTAGTTAAGAAAGTATATAGGAGCAATGATAAAATTAATAACTTGCCTTACTTTATAACTAATATCTTCCTGGTCAACCCAATATACATTTCTAACTAGGGAAAGAAGGAAATAACTTCTTTATCTGAGAGGGAAATAAAATCAGCCTGAAAATGTTTGAAATGCAATTTAATTATTTAAACTCAAAGATATATTTGCTATTATCTAATATTTCCTATTATTAAAAACGTTAACTATTTTTTCTAACCTCTAAAAAGAGTTGCTTATCAATAGAGAGAATTCAAAGGGGATATACTGCTTACTTACCTAACAGCTGAAGTTAGCTTAGCAGTATTATCAGAAAGCATACTTATAGCTCCTTCATCTTCCCCTTCTAATCCCTGAGAAAGAAAAAAAAAGGTCCCAATAACTACTCAAAAATCCCAGGTCAGAGCATAAAAATCAATACATCCCTAAGATTACAGATTAACAATAAAATTTAAGTCATGAAGAATAACAATTCTTTTCTTCTGAAGAACAAGTATTATGTATTTCTGACAATTATAAAAAAAAACTTCTAGTCTCATAAAGGGTCATTTGGCATTGTCAGATAAGAAAACAGGCTCAGAGATTTGCTACAGGTCACCTGGTAATAAACAGTAGAGCTAAAATCTAAATTTAGATCAAAGTAAAATAGAATGACATCATTGGAATATCTATCTCTAAAATGAAGTCATATCATAGAGTCATATTCTTTAAAAATTTTTGCTCTCCTCCCCTATAGATTTCTTTTTGTATAAGATTTTTTATATAACTTGAAAATATTTTTGTTGTATTTAAGCAATAGATGGTCTTGAACTTTTATGCCTATAATTCTTAGAAAGCAAAGAGAATCTTACCATAATGCTTTTAAGTCGTTTAACCTCATCTTCCTGTGCTCTGTAAGATTCTAGTTCTTGCTGAACTGATTCTGCAACTTCTGGGAATGGACTAAAACAATATTACACAAGAACTATGAGTATGACACTAAAAGACTGAATTTTGCATGAGTTTTGAAATATATACAATGAGGATTTATTATTTTAAATGTGCTTACTTGGATTTGAATATACTTTATATATGATACAGGCAGAAAACATTTAGTATAAATATAACTACATATTCTTCTGATATTTTATTTATGTTATAAATATTATTTCTTTAAAATATATATCAAAATACTTCTAAAATTTTTCAATTTTATTTCTATTCCTTTTCATTAACTCATATTTAATGTCCTTTTCACCTATCTGCTGTTAAAAGAAAAAGTAAATATTTAAATGACTGAAAACAGGGTAAGAGAAGTCATAATACAACAAACATCAATTAAATGTTATCATCAAAATTAACATATACTATCAAAGGGTTCAAGCAACTACAAAGATGGCATTTAAAAAATATTATCTGCAAGTAATTGTGAAAATAAATCTTATAAATTCTGTATTCTTAATATCCCAGAGCATTACTGATAAAAATAGAACTTAGGCTACAGTTTTGGTGGTCTAATCGCAGATCTCTTCTTCCAGGTAAGTGCAGTAGCAGTAATTTACATAGACTCCAGTCACAAATGACCTGCAAACATTGAGCAGGTGAGGTGAGAAAAGTGTCAGACAGCACTAATCCTGATTAATTCTACATGAATATATGTTGACCATGAAATAGTTCTTAATATGAGTAATTTTCATCTACACACTTAGGGAAGGCCAGAAGCCTTTTCTCCTTTAAGAAAGAAAAAGTCATGTCTCATCAGCAGTGAAGCAAAAACCTTTCTACTTCTTCCTCATCCCTGACACTTGAAAACACCGCACTAATGAGGAGCACATTTTATCCAATGTAGTCTGGCCAAAATGACAGGAGCTGCTGACTAGATTCAGAGGAACACAGGCTAGTTTTACACAACAACCCATTTATCCCATTTCAGCAGAGTCTAAACTGGCAAAATGTAGCATTCAGGCCTCAGCATTGCACTGAAGAGTCATAAACCTTTGCTCCATTTAAGCACAACAGAATCTGGTTGAATAGGCAAGCTCTTACTCCCTCAGGGTACTAGCTTCATCTGTCAAAGGTGTTGACTGAACCAGATGATCCTTAAAACCTCCAATATTATCAGGCCTCAGAGCTATAAGAATAACTGCTTATATTTATCAAGTGCTTTCTATATGCTAAATACTATACTAAGAATTTATCTCTCATCCCATTTAATCCTTACCACAGTCTTGTTGAGTTAGGTACCTTAAATAGTTAAGACCAAGGGCTTTGGGATCTGCCAGAACTGGGTATACTCCTGTTTTGCCAATTAAAGTCGGGTAACTTTGGGTAAGTTACTTCTTTATATTTTTACCTCACAATCTTCATAACAACCTTCTGAAATAGGGCAATAGGTATAATTATCATCCCCACATTTTACTGATGAGGATAGTGAAGCACAAAAAGGTTCAAGCCTATGTTGTTTCCCAGTTCTTTTTGCCCACATTACTATTATGGCACAATATTCAGAGTGAGAAGTCTATTCTTACTTATAAACAAAGGATTAAAGTTCTTACTATTCAACAGACCTCTTAGATTTAATCACAGGGTATAAAGAAAATATTCAAAACTTCCATATTTGAATAAAGAGATTTTTTTTTCTTAAGCTTTTCTCTATTAGGAAATGTCAACATTAAAATTAACTTTAAATATCCTCCATTTCCATAAATAATGCCTCACTAGTGAAATGTAATTCCTTGTACTTCACCATTCTGGAAATAAATGAAGTCTTTGGGATTCCTAATGGAAAAAAATTATTTAAAATAAATTACAATAGTACCTAAAAATTGCCCTAGTCAGAAAAGAGAAAGATATTGACATTTCTCTGCAGAGAAAGTAAAATTCTTAGTTACAGCAATATGACTTTCTACTTTTAAAAGAAGTCATAAATTAAACAAACAAACCAGACAAAACATAGCAAGTCTACATCCTACCTTTCTTTAAACAGACATGCAAAAAACCCCAGTTTTAAGGACATCTATAGTAACATTTGAAAATATTCAAAATAATAATAATAAACATTGTATTTCCACAATTGTGGATAAGTAGCATTCCTTTTATTTTTTTTCTCTCAGAGGAATGATTGTTTGTTTAAAATGATTTATCTAGCCACAAAGACTGCCAGATAACTTTTATAATAGTTACTAAGCCCATGAAATACCCTACACTCTGGGGCAGAACAAAAGGTAGATTATGTACATCTGCCTACAATAAATTACATGGTAAATTATTACATTTTTTAACTGCTGTTTCTAATGTATTTTGAATAAAGCTCTGGGTTTCAGGGTTAGCACCTCTACACAGATACCTAAAACTGTTTTTTTATAAGGCCAAATATGAAACGAGGAAAAACACCACCTTTTGTAATGTTTCCCCATCAGAGGAATGCATTTCAATGAAAGGCAGAGATCAGTGCAGAGAATCAGTAGGGATACAACAAAATTTAGAAAGCCTATCTGTAAAATCTATAAAACCATATGGTATAAGCTTATTGAAAAGACAAGTGGCCCCTATAAAACAACAATAAAAACCTAGGAATCAGGAAGGAATTAAGCAATAAAAATACACATCTACAGACTAATGCTAACTCCCATTTACTGTGTACATGAACTACCACGATCCTTTTGATTTTTTTTCTTAAATTCATTAACTTAGGTAACATTTCATTTCTCTTTAAGGAATAAATCTTTCACTTACTCATGTTTTTCTTACCTTCCTTTATGCTTCTGCCAAAATTTATCAACTGGAGTTAAGTCATAAGACTTTTTGGTTTTTCTCTTTGGCCTAGCACCAGCTGGAGAATTCTCCACTCCTGAAGATTCTTCCAAATTAACTCTGTTTAAGTGAAAATCCTAGGAAAAAGTAATCTTCTTTAAAAGAGACATAAGATTTCTTACAAGGAAAAGATTCTTGTGGTCTTTTCTAATATTGCCAAGAAAAAAATAAAGATCTCAAATTTAAAAGACCTCCTTCCAGTGTTCTGTTACACGAACATATTTTTAACTGTTTACATGTTTTGTTTATTGTATTTTAATTACAGTAATATAGGATTAAAATTTCAAACACTATATAATTAGAAAAGCCATATTAAGATTCTTGGACAGTCATCTAGAAAAATATTTAGGGAAGCGGCTGTGGCTCAATCAGTAGGGCTCCCGTTTACCATATGGGAGGCCCCGGGTTCGGTTCCCGGGGCCTCCTGGTGAAGGCAAGCCCGCCCGCATGGCGTGGTTAGCTGACCCAGCGAGCACAAGCAGCAAGGGGGGGATAAATGAATAAATAAATAAAATCTTAAAAAAAAAAAAAAAAAAAAAAAAAAATATTTATGCATATACCAGCATATACATCTTTTAAATTTACTGAAAAATTGAATTATATTATACATATTCTGTACTTTACCTTTCTCATTTAATAATTTATTTTTAGAGCTCTTTCTGTATTTACATGTATATATATATATATACCTCATCTTTATCATTCCTGCACAGCAGTCCAATGTTTGGCTGTGTCACGTGATTTGACCAGGCCTCTAGATACTTGGTAGCTTTCAGTAACAAACATAATATTACATATAATTTTTAAACTCTTAGAGAGCCTTATATTCTGATGTGTTACTTGATTGAGGATTCAATTTTTTTTTTAAATAGAAGCTACAATAACAACAGCATTACCTTTTACATACATTCTAAGAATGAGTCAGATCAGTAGCTGCTGAATTTTTCTGCTTAGGACTAATTTTACTCATCTGAGGCTTGATTTTCTTGTCCTTCCTCAAAAAAAAAAAATAATAATAATATATATATATGTGTGTGTGTGTGTGTGTGTGTATATATATATATATATGATAAATATAAAAACAAATATCTTTTCTATCCGCCCCCTTTTGTATTAGATCTGTGTGTTCCTTCACTTAACAATAGTATTTTATGGTTCACCTCTACTCTGCAGAATAGTGAGCTAAGGAAAAAAACATGGCTATCAACAAATGAGTAAGTTAATGATGAGCAAGAAAGAAATTATCCAGCATGACTATGATACAATCATATTAGTTGTAAAGTAGCTATGTTTTAAATTAATGATTAAACTTCTATAACTTAGCAAACCAAATATACTGAATAAAACTTAATCTCTTCTTGATAAAATAAGGTAATTGATACCAATTCTAGATCCTCAGAAAATACCCTGAAATCTTCTCAAATAAATCCTTTACAATAGCTTATTTCCTTGCCATTTTCCCCTTAGACATACAGACATAAAACACAGAGTACAAAATATATTGATGCCTAATTGTTACACTAGAGTAACATGTTTCTTTTCTGTTAAATTATGGAAGCAATGAGGCAGCCTTTTCTTATCTATATATGAAGTCCATCAAAGAGAAAATTACAAAAAGAATAGTTATGCTTAGCACTCTATATTAAGTCATTTGATCCTTACAACCCTAAGTAATAAAATTTCCATTTTGAAGAAGGAAAAACTGAGGCATAGAGAAATAAGTAAATTGGCCAAGGTAATATAGAAATATGTGATGGAATCAAGATTAAAACCTAGGCAGTCTGACTTTAGAGACACTGCTTTTAAGTGAATTCCATAGTAGAAAGAACAGAGCTACTGGAATCAGATCCTATCACTTGAAATTCCCTGTGGTATAGAATATGTAAGGCCACAGTTACACAATGTGGGTAGCCATTTAAAAATTAGAGAGTTGTAATAAATGGTTGGGATAACAAAGAAGAATATACTATGTCATATTTCAGCTTGTTAATATTTCAACTTAACATTATGTCTTTCCTATCGACTCCTCTTATTATCATAGTATGGCCTATCAGTAATCTTATTTCATTCCTCTTACTTTCTTAATCCAGTACCTTAACCTTACTTTGTATAACAAATCATTTACTGTAGGAAGAAAGTAGAAATAGCACAGTTGTCAAAAACCATTTTAAAGAATATATAGATATTAACAGCTGCAGCTGAGAAGCAGCCCTGGTTTTAAATATTATCCAATAAAACAAGATACTGAAGGAAAATACTTAAACAGTTAAGCATTGATAGCTACAATTTTCAGTGAAGTACTATTTCCATGGTGATGACAGAGCTCATTCAAAGTAAAAGTAACTTGTTAGTAAAATTACTGCTCTGAAAATAAGAGAGCATCTTATTACTTAAGTATTGATGGAATACTTAAAACACAAATGATAAAGGAATAAAAAGGATGTTAAGAGTTCTGAGTAATTACATAATAATGGTAAGAACATTTCCACTGTTTGTATAATAGCAAGGAAAAGTAATTTTCAATCTTGAAACCGGGAAATTATAACATTCTCTGCTGTACGCAACCATGTTAAAGAAACTGAACATTTAAACACAAATAGAAGGCAAAAGAACTGGTTTTAATGCGGTAGAGTATAATCTATTTCCATTGACAGTAACATTTTCCTGACTTAGAAAACTGGACAATGGTGCTCCAAATCACCAGATACAAACAAATCCCATTAGGAAGTGCTAAAAACATTGAGAGCCTTCGGCAGTCTCATTTTCCTTTCACAAGTTGAAAGAGATCAGTAGAGCCAGACAGAGCTAATGTTAACAAAACTGTCTTTCGATAATATAGGTGAAAGCTTTTTATGCAGAGCAAAGATTTGTATTCACATGAGAAGATAAACAAAGTAAAGTAAAAACTAGTAAAGAATTTGGGCCATATGTAACTACTAAATAACTGGAATGTGGCTAGTCTGAACTGGGATGTGATGGAAGTATAAAATACACACTAGACTTCGAAGACTTAGTATAAAGAAGAAAATATAAAATATTTAATTAATGTTTTAAATTAATGTTAAAATGCTAATATTTAAAATATACTGGATTATATAAAATACATTATTAAAATAAATTTCACCTATTACTTTTCACTTTTTAATGTGGCAACTACAAAAATTTAAAATTACATCTGTAACTTGCATTGTATTTCTATTAGATAGCACTGATTTAAAACCTCTGAACTTTGGCCAATGATGACAAGAGAAAAGTAAAGAATACACAGATGACAAACAAAGGAAAGAAATATCTAATTTAGAGTTTTTATAAGAACCATTTAATTGTAAAAGAAAATCCTTTGTAAAATGCTCCATTTAAAATATAGATAAAATAAATGTTACATTTTCTAAGCAAATAGAATATAAGGGGAAAAAATGGTAGCAACTAAAGCTAGATTATTAAAAACAACTGAAGTAAATAATACATACTTTTTCTTAAATTAAATAAAATTTTAACCCAAGTTCAGAAATAGGAACAAATAGAAACCATACCATTTTAAAAAAATATGAATGAAATCAATGATGTCTTCTGGGCTTTTACATAGCCAGAACTTTCAGAAGGAACATCTTACGAATAACTATAGTAAAATCTGTATTTGCTTGGAATAAATTAGTGAAAGTTTACATTATACATTTGACTTTTAGGCATATGCCTGAAACAGCTAGGTTAACACAGCACTGCTCAATAGAGGTTTTACTTAAAGATCTGAGTGTCAATAGAGTAATTTTTTCAAAGTATCAACCCTGAACTACATTTAGGCATCCATTCTATTGCAATTACATATCTCTAAGAAAATGGGTGCTTTTCTGATAAACGTTTAAAATTATATTATTTTGGAAACCACTTTTTCCCCTTGAGTTGCAAAAAAAAACACCTTCATTCCAGTCTCTATGTTTATTAGCATAAATTCTGATTTAGTGTTTCAAATAATAAAAGTGAGTAGCATGAATCCAAAAGCACAAAAAGGGGACCTAATATCTGAAAATAGAAAGGTCAGATAAAGAACAAGATACTGAGAAGAAATTACGTTTATCCTTTTGACTGAAGGAAACACTCTTTGAAAATGAACAATCAAACCCATCCTTCCCCCAACCAAAATATAATAAAAAGGAATCACAACTTTCTAATTATTACTTTTATTTCTTATATCCCAATAAAAGGAAAGGAGAACTGAAAAGTTTGTCTCAAGAAGCCTGCATTTCCCATTTTGAATGACAACAGCCAATTTTCTGGCACTTGGTGAAACTCTGTGAATTTTTATAGTTGTTTCCAAAGGCCTGATATCCAGGTGATTACCAACGTTCAGGATTTTCTGGGCAAAGATATTCACTATTAAGAGCAAACTGCAAATTCAAGTTGACATCTATCTAGAACTTTTACTCCATCTTGTGGAGATAAAAGGTAAAATTATTAAGAATTTTTAAAGCCCTGAAAAGACCTCAAAGGTAGCAGTTTTAACAATTAAAAAAAAAAACCGGCAGGGTTACAACTTTTTTTTTTTTTTTTTTTTTTAAGGAGGTACGGGGGATTGAACCCAGGACTTCGTACATGGGAAGCAGGCACTTAAACCACTGAGCTACACCCGCTCCCCAGGGTTACAACTTTTGACATCTCAGTTACAGTCGGTTCATACCTACAAACTGCATCAAACTTATTAAACAGGATTAAAAGTCAATGTAAATTGTTCAATTTATTATAATTTTTTTTCAAGTAGACTATTTTCATAAGATCTAAATATTCTAGTAATAATGCTTCTGAGAAAAGAATGTTTAAATGGCAATATGGAATCTGAGAATCTAAGAAAGTAACAAAGAGATGCCCATTGGTCTATTATTTATAACAACAAAAAGAAAAACAACACAAATAATAACCTAGATGCCCAACAATAGGGATCCACTACTACAAAATCCACAAAAGGAAGGATCGAGTATACTTTGTTTACCTTCTATACTCAGTAACTAGCATAGTGCCTGGCACATAGCAGCCACTTGGTAAATATCTGTTGATTTTAATTCTTTGTGGACACAAAGTTGCCATCTTTTTATTTTGTGAGGTAGAGATTAAAAACAAAAACACCCTATCACCTACTTTACCACTTTTTATTTTTAAAAGGATATTTTAACATAAAAAATTAGAAATAAAAATTAGTTATACCCCAGTACCTCCTAAAAAAAAAATTAATTATAAAGCCCAGTTATAAAAACTCATTTCATAATCCTCATTATATTCACTTCACTCTGGACTAATAAAAACCTCATCAAGGACCAGTATTGGCCTTGTCTGTTTTGGGGAACTCTCTGCCCTAAGTTGTATTTCTCAATATTCTCTTCTGACAATGGGACCTAAAGCACATTCCTTTATACTGCTATTACTTGTGCATATGTCTCATCTTCCACTGAAAGCAATTTGCTCCATCCCGAGGAGTTGAGAGGGAGCCCAGAAACTCATCAGGTTCAGAAATTAGAAAGGACTCCTAGATTTCTTGGTGCTCTGGATATCCTCCACATCACCAACAGCAGGAGTGAAGCATACAGACCCCTCATCTGTATGCTCTGAGACCTTCACCCCTTGCTCCTACCTAACAGTCAGGGCCTCACCAACCCAATCTCATTTGAGGCCATCAAGATTATCTCCTTATGCCCTTTAATCCCTATATGGCTCTTTACTCCCCATCTCTTATTCTCACCCAACTTCTGAAATCCTTCTGTCATAAACTCTGGAAATCAAACTCAGTCATTAGCAAAGTGTACTCCTATTCTCAACTTCTCTAAACTTTTCCTGTCCTTTCCTGCTCCAACTGAACTCCAACTGGTTATACCCTGCAGCCTTCTCAGATATCAGTTTTTTTTTTTCCTCTCACACATCTCACACCACTGGGCCTACAATTAAGGTAGGTGTCTTCCTTGCTCTTCTATTCCCACACTATTTACTTGCTTTCTTCCCTAAAATAACCCCAGCTTTGAAGCACACGTCTCATCAGTCAATATCAGTGGTTCTCAACTGGGGATGATTTTGTCCACCACATTGTGTATTTGGCAATGTCTGGAGGCATTTTTGGTTGTCAAAACTGAGGAGGTGCTACTAGCATTTGGAAGGTAGAGGCCAGGGATGCTGCTAAACACCCTAGCACGGGACAGCACCCCTTACAACAAAGATTATCAGGTCTAAAATATTTATAGTGCACCAAGGTTGAGAATTCCTGGTGTATACTAGTCATTAACACCTCATACATATACTCCCCCGCCCCAGGACATTCATCTCCTGCATCATTAACTTTTCTCTTTTGAGCATTTCCACTGGTACACAAATATGCTGTAATTTTTCCCATTTAAAAATCTTTTCTGGATAAAGTGTGTTATAAGTACCCTGTAATTATAACACTTATATAAATGAAAAGCTAAACATAAATTTTCAAACATAAAAATCTTTTCTGGCCCACATCTCCTTCAAGCAATCACCCCTGTTCTCAGCTTCCCTATACAGCAAAACTCTTTGAAGGGGTGTCTTTATTCATGCCTCTTATTCCTTTCCTTCCAATCTTTCTTCAACATACATCAGTGTTTTGTACCTACACTATGGAAACTGCTCTTACCAATGTCACTAATGACCTTGACAATGCCACATACAATGGTGACATTTTAGTGCTTAGCATTTGTCCAAGTTGATCTCTCTTTCCTCTTTGAAACATTTAATTCACTGGCTTCCAAAAACAACGCAGATCTAGGCCTCATATATCACTGGCTGCTCCTTCCCACACTATATTGCTGATTCCTACTCATCTGTCCTGTAAATGTTGAAGTGCCTCAGGGCTCAGCTGGCCCTCAGTTCCTTTCTATCTATTCTCAATCCCTTGGTGAGCTCATGTCTCTTGGCTTTAAATACCATCCAAACATGGAATACTCCTAAATTAATTTTTCTAACCCAGATCTTTCTCCTGAACTCCAGACTCCTATATACCTACTAAACATGTCCACTAAGATATCTTAATAGGCATCTCACATTTAACATGTCCAAAATAAAACATCTGCTCTATCCCCCCAACGTGGTACTTCCGTGTCTTCCTGTCTCAATAAATAACAATTATATTTTTCCATTAGCAAAGTCCCAAATCTTGAAGTCATCTTTGACTCCTCTCTTTCTCTGTTTCCACATCCAATTCATCAGCAAATCCTAAACTCTACAATCAGTAGATAATCACAACCATCCCCATTTCTATCTTGGTAAATTACTATCATCTCTGGCTAAAATAACTACAATAGTCTCTTAACTGGTCTCGCTTCTTTTCCTGCCTCGAAGGAGACTATTTTCAACATAGGAACTATAGTCATAGTCTTAAAATGTAAACCAGATGCCACTCCTTTTCTCAAAATTGCACATGGCTACAATTCCCTCAAATCAAAAGTCAATGTCCTTACAGTGGCCTATAATATCTTATACTACCTTGCGTCCCATGTTCTCTTTAACCTCGTCTCTTGCTACTCTGCCCCTGCCTCATTTCCTCTGCTCATACTGGCTGCCTTGGCATCTTTCAGATATGAGGCACCCTTCTGCCTGGAATGCTTTTCTCTGATATAACCATATAATTCACTACCTTACATCCTTCAGATATTTCTTCAAATGTCACTTTATTGGTAAGGTCTTCCCTATTTAACACTGCAATTCTGTTTGCCATTCCCTACATTATTTTCCTCCAGAGTCCTGTCCACTTTCTGACAACTTATGTTTTGTTAAGTTCATTTATTGCCTGTCTTTCCTACTAGAATGTAAGCTCCAGAAAGACAGGAGTATTTCTGTCTGCTTTGTTTATTGCTGAAACCAGGATCCAGAACAGTGCCTATCAAAGAGTAAGCACTCAAATACTGGTTAAACTGAATTGTTCTTCTCTAGCCTCTTCCTTGAACTCCTAAACTCAGCATCCATGTTCCAATACTCAGGGTTTAATTCAGTGGTTCCTTGGTTCTTCTTGCCCTCTCTACTGCAACTAAGTTGATTATTATTTCCTTGACACTCATCCTAGAGTCATGGCATAAGACTCTAGGATAAAGGAGCATGTTTTAACAGAGATGCCAGTTTCCATCAGTAATCCTAAAATCTGATTTAAATAAATAATTTAGAGCTGAAATGAGCTTTCTTTTGGAGGTACTGGGAATTGAACCCAGGACTTCATATATGTGAAGCAGGCGCTCAACCACTGAGCTACACCTGCCTACCTCCTTTTGAAATGATTTTTAAAGAAATAAACTGTTAAACCTAAACCATCTATTGCCTGTCTTTCCCTTTCTACATGACATTTCAGACAATCTTTGCAATAAAGATACTATTATATATTATAATCCCTAGAGACCTGGGCTAAAAGTTAAACTAGAGTGCTAGTCTTGACAAAGCCAATGATTTGGGTTCAAATCCTTTGACTTCAACTGTCTCTCAGTTTTCCTATCAACAGGGAATATTCTGGCCCTATTACATAGGGCCTTGTAGAAGTTACTTGTGTACATATTTCTTCCTACTGCCTATGAAGATTGGGGCTGTGTTTTATTTATCTGTGCATATCACATGTTATGCACAATCAATATTAAGTAGATGAATATGTGCATAGTACTGTGGGTTAAATCATGTCTTCCAAGAAGATATGTTAAAGTCTTAATCCTGGGTACCTGTGAATGAGACTTTAAAACAGGGCCCTTGCAGATATAATTAAGTTAAGATAGGGTCATATTAGATTAAAGTGGGCCCTAATCTAATGACTGGCGTCCTTATAAAAAAGAGAAATTTGGACATAGAAACATACATGGAGAATGCCTTGTGACAATGGAGGCAGAGACTGGAGTGATGCAGCTGCAAGCAAGGAAAGCCAATGATTGCTGGCAACTACCAGAAACCAGGAGAAAGGCACAGATTTTCCTCCAGAGGCTCCAGAAGGAATCAACTTTGCCAACACCTTGATTTCAGACTTTTAGTCTCCAAACGTGTGAGAGAATAAATTTCTATTGTTTGAAGCAATCTAGTTTGTGGTTATTTATTACAGCAGCTGGAGGAAACTAATACACAGGGATAAATACAAATTTTTTCTATAAAAATGAAATTATATATGTGGATATATTATGGTTTAACATAATAAATGCTATTTTTTTTTTTAACCATAAAATGAGGTTCAACTGATTCCCCAAGAAAAGGGGGATGGCATGGCTTCTTTCCCCAGGGAGAAAACATTTATTTACTTAGAATGCAAAAAAAAATAAAAACAAAAACTCAGACATTCATTTTCTTTCATCACCCCCTTTCCCATCATTGTCAACAATACCACTGAATATCCTATCATTTAAAGATCATAAATTTAGAACTTTAAAATTCAATCCTTCACTTTTCTAGTATCCATATTCAGTGAAACCAAATCCCATCACTTTTTTGTTCATATTTCTCAGCTCCATCTTTCTTATATTTGTTTCTATAGCCACAATGTTAATTGTAAAAGAAGGGGACCACTGAATGTTAAATTTCAGTAATAAGTGCTATATTTTGCATCTTACCAGTACATCATGCACCAACGCTTGATATGTCCAAGTATGATGTAAAGGAGTTGCCAAATCTATGTTTCTGTCAACAAGGACTAATAAAGGCCTTTGGAAGCTGTAAATATATAAAAAAAATTATGTAACTCTTGATACCAGTGTACACATCTAAAATTTTCTAAGACTTTCCAGTATATGTTATTTTGATATAAACAATGGTTATTATGTTATCACTGAGGCCCAGTAATACTCTACTTTAAAAACTTTTCTAGTACAGCCAGTTGAGTAAAAAAATGCTTTGTACAACTAATAGCCTGTATAAAATGCTATATTATACATTTTAGGGAACTTTTTAACGGAAGAAATCTGTACAAATACTTTTTATTATTATTATTTTATTATTGTTTACAAATACTTTTAAAGAATAATTTTTGTTTTAGTTTTCAAAATTAAAATAAGTTGCTTCTACTCATATATATATTTCATATATTAGAAAAAAAGACAAAAAGAAATAATCATTGTCAGGATGAGTGAAAACATAATTAAATAAAGTAGGATCTTATAGATTTACATAAATCTGGCAGTTTTGTAAATTAAAAATTATAGGGGAGCAGGTGTAGCTCAGTGGTTGAGTGCCTACTTCCCATGTATAAGGTCGTAGGTTTAATCCCCAGTACCATCTAAAAAAAAAAAAAATTACAATTTTTTGTTGTAAACACAAATTCAAAAAACCAAACTCTACAGAAGAGCTTTAAAAACCCTATTCCATTATAAAATACAAACTAGAGCAACATGCCACAACACTACCTAATTATATAATTACTCACTTAATACACAAGGGAATATTGCACTTGATGAATTGTTTAATTCCATTATTACAAAATAGATGTGAAATGGACTACACTTAAAGAAACTGTGGCACAAAGTCACTTGGTTGCCATGTGTTTCCAGAATTTTTAAAGACTTGCTTTAGAGGTACTATTTTATTTACCACTTTTCAAAAGTCATTGCTACCTGATTTTATTAAATATATATATTTTCCCCTGCAAGAGACCTTTATACTCATTTTTGTAATTCATTACAGCTTGCTGGATATGTGAAAAAGTAGACTCCCCCAGCCGTACTGTTTATAAAACTCTGAGGTAAAAAGCAGAAGAGGCACCCTCATTATCTACTATCATTTATTATTCCATAGCCAGGTAGAATGCAAAGGTTTCTTGACTTTAGTGCTATTATTAGTTTGGGATGGATAATTCTTTACTGGGGGGTTGTCCTGGGAACTGTAGAATGTTTAGCAACATCACAAAATGCATCGTACTAGATTCCAGTAGCATATTTCCAGTTCTGACAGCCAAAAATGGTTCCAGACATTGCCTAAAGTGCCCCTGCTTGAGAATCATTAGCTATAGTCAGATTCAAATGTATTTAATAATAGTTAAACAAGTTTGCTGACCTCTAGTTAAAATAACCTAAAAATGCACCTAATAAATTAAGAAACTACATTATGATAAAGTGATCAAAATCTTAAAAATTATCCAAATAAAAACAGTGATTTTATATTAGTTTCCAAGGCCTGTACAAGATCACTATATAAAGGGAACTAGTAAGTAAAGTGTGAATTAGTTGTTGGCTTCTATTAAAATATATATATATCAGTTGAGCATTTGCTGTTTCTTCTCTACCTTATAAGACACATTTTAAAGAACATTTAGGACTAGCAATGAACTTATAGAACAATTTAAAATAACTTGGGTGATGAAGCAGTTGACCAAAATGAAATAAAATATTAGTGTTAACCCTAATTTACAGAGTAGTACATAAAGCCTAGGTACCATCAAAATTGACTTGACCCTGTTAAAATTCCAGCAGGCTTTTTTTTTGCAGAAATGGAAAAACCGATCCTCAAATTTATATTGGACTGCAAAGGGCCAAAACAATACTGAAAAAGCAGAACAAGGATGTAGGATTCATACTTCCCAATTTCAAATTGTATTACAAAGATAGAGTAACTAAAATATTGTGGTACTGGCACAAAGACAGATAAATAAATCAGTGGAACAGAACTGAAAGTCCAGAAATAGACTCACATGGAAAGCAGGTGCTCAACCACTGAGCCACACCCACTCCCCATCCAATTGATTTTTTTAAGATTTATTTTATTTATTTATTTCTACCACCCCCGCCTGGTTGTTTTGTGCTCACTGTCTACTCTCTGTATCTGTTGGTTGTGTACGCTCTGTGTCTGCTCGTCTTCTTTTTAGGAGGCACCGGGAACCGAACCTGGGACCTCCCATGTGGGAAGGAGGTGCCCAATCCCTTGAGCCACTTCAGCTCCCTGCTTGTTATTTCTCTCATTGTGTTTCCTCCTTGCGTTATCTTGTTGCATCATCTTGTCACATCAGCTCGCCGCGCCACCCCGCTGTCTTGCTTGTCTTCTTTAGGAGGCACTGGGAACTGAACCAAAATTAGGTGGGCACCCAAATGCTTGAGCACATCTGCTTCCTCCAAGTGATTTTTGACAAGGTGCTAAGTTCATTCAGTGAAGAAAAGAACAGTCTCTTAAACAAATGGAAAACTGGATATTCACATGCAGAAGAATGAAGTTAGACCCCTATTTTACACCATAAACAAAAATTAACTCAAAATGGATCAAGGATCATTATTTGGCTCAAGAACCATTATTGGCTCTTAAGTATAAGAGCTAAAACTATAAACTCTTACAAAATAACATAGGAGCAAATCTTCATGAGCAATGGAGTCTTAGATATGACACTAAAAACATGAGCAACAAAAGAAACAATAAATTTGATTTCATCAAAATTAAAAACTTTTGTGCATCAAAGGAAATTAAAAAGTGAAAAGACAACCTACAGAATGGGAAAAAAAATCGTTTCAAACCATATATTGGATAAGGGTTTAATATTCAGAATATTTAAAGAACTCTTGTACTCAATAACAACAAAAAAGACAAACTATTTGAAAAATGGACAAAGGACTTGAACAGACATTTCTCCAAAGAATAAATAAAATGGCCAATAAACACATGAAAAGATGCTTGACATCAATAGCCATTAGGGAAATGCAAATTAAAACCACAATGAGCTACTATTCCATACCTACAAGGGTATAAAAAAAAATAAGTGCTGGAGAAGATGCATAAAATTGTGCAGACATTGTGGAAAGCAACATGGCAGTTACTCAAAAAGTTAAATACAGAATTACCATTTATAGCAGTTTGATATTATTTATGAATTCCAAGAAAAGATAGTGATTATGTTTGTAAACTGGTCTGTTCCTCTGGGTGTGATACCCTTTAAATGTATTAAATCCAGCTACCATGTCTTGATTAAATTACCTGTTAAGATTAGGGCTTTGGGGAAGCGGCTGTGGCTCAATCAGTAGGGCTCCCGTTTACCATATGGGAGGCCGCGGGTTCGGTTCCCGGGGCCTCCTGGTGAAGGCAAGCCCGCCCGCACGGCGTGGTTAGCTGACCCAGCGAGCACAAGCAGCAAGGGGGGGATAAATGAATAAATAAATAAAATCTTTTAAAAAAAAAAAAAAAAAAAAAAAGATTAGGGCTTTGATTCAACCATGTCAGTAGGGTGTAACTCAGGGTTGAGTCACCGTCCCCTTGGTGGGCTGATTTAAATGGACACTCAGTCAAGAAGATACAAGAGGAAGAGAGAACTCCACAGACAATGGCAGAGGAGAGAACTTTGATCCTGCAGCCCTGGGAAGACAGATAAGCCATTCTCCTCAGAGTTTGCAGTACTGAGAAAATCCAGAAAGAAACAAGCCCTATGCCAGCACAGAGGTGAGAGAGAGGAAGGCTGAACCCTCAGAGATTGGCAACCATCTTGCTTCAACACATGGCAACTGACTTTGGTGGGAAATCAACCTTGGACTCTTTAGGGTCTTGTAACTATAAGCTTTTACCTCAAATAAATATCCTTTATAAAAGCCAACAGATTTCTGGTACTTTGCATCAGCACCCCTTCGGTTGACTAATACACCATTTGACCTAGCAATTACACTTCTAGGTATACATTCAAAGAGAGTGAAAAAAGTTTCAAACAGATACTTGTACACCAATGTATGTTATAGCAGCATTATTCACAATAACCAAAAGCTGGAAACAACCCAAATGTCTATCAACAAATGAATGGATAAACAAAATTTGGTACACATACACAATGGAATATTATTTGGACATAAGCAAGAATGAAGTTATGAGACATGCTACAATGTGGAAGAACATTATACTCATTGAAACTAGCAGGGCACGTAAGGACAAAGATTGTATGGTATCACTTAAATGACTAGAAATAGTCAATTCGTAGAGACAGAAAGCAGATTAGAGGTTATTGGGGAAAAGGGATCTGAGGTGGGGAAGATAAAATGGGGGAGAATTTGGGGCAAAAAGAAAAAAGAAAATGGAGGCACAGAATGGTTACAGCTAGCGAAATGCTTGATTTCTTCTCTTTGTTTGATATATTCTATTCCATAGTTTTTTTTTTGTTTTTTTTTTTTTAGGTTTGAAATGACATTTTATTACAGTTATAATTTGCATTTCCCTAGTAGCTAATGAGGTTGAGCATCTTTTCATGTATTTCCTCTTGAGAAAAGGAGAGATCCAAGAAGATGGAGTAGGAAATGGCAACCTGCACTCCTCCTCCAGAAGCTGTAGGAAAGCAGGCAGGCTTTCAGGGCCTAGGGGAAGCTGTGGGGCCATGATGGCAATTGGAGAGTGTAGCTGGAGAGGAAGAGACCAGGTGGGCATCAGGGGAGAAGTAGGCAGCTGGGCAATGAAGTCAGCAGGCACTTGGAGAAAGGGGAGCCATGGGTAATCAGGACAGTGTATGGATACCTAGACAGGCACTGGAGGAGTGGAGAGCAGTGGACAGATCCAGTCAGAGAATGTGGATCTAGCCAGATGCTAGAGAGGAAGACTTTATTAATTAATTAATTAATATTTTTTCTATTTCCTCAGCCTGGTACCTATGGAAGGGTGGAATGTGGGGTGATTGTTTTGAATGGCAGCCAATGAAGAGCATAGTTGGTCACATGTGACCTGAAAGGACGCCTGAGTGTGTTTTTCTTTTCTTTTCTTAAATCTTCTCCCATTTATCTGAGAGGAGGAAGGCCATGGCTGATTGGTGGAAAAGGGGGCCTGACAAGGAGTAGACTAGCTTGTCACCATAGGCCTGAGTGAGAGCCCTGGTTGTTTCCTTCCTCCTCCCTCCCTTCCTTATTTCCTCCTTCCCTTCCTCCCTCCCTCCTTCCCTTCCTTCCTTCCTTCCTCTCTCTTTCTCTATCTCTGCTCCCTTTCTATGTTCCTTTATCCCTCCCTCCTCATCTGGGTTCCTGCAGAAAGGTGGGAGTTCGGGTGATTGCTTGGTGACTGGGTCAGTCAAAGGGTGTAGCCTAGCTAAAAGCCTTTGACATGAGACAAAGGCCCTCTTCTTTTCATTAATTTTATCTTTTTTTTTCCTATTCCTTTTTCTCTTTCTTTCTTTCTTTTCCTTCCTTCTTTCTTCTTTTCCTCTTTTTTCTTCATTTCTTATTGTTCCCTTGTTTCCTTTCTTTTCTATTTTTTTCATTTTTTCCCATTTTTTCACCTCACCACCAATATATTGCATTGTTCTGAAACATGTTACAAACAGGTAATAGCACTGACAAAATATTACTACTACCTATAGCCAACATATTACACTTGGCATATTTTTACCCAACCCAAATAATTATTAACAGCCTGTATCAGTATTAAACATTTGTCATAGCTCGTGAGAGAAAATCTCGTATTTGTCCTGTTAACCACGTCCTTCTTCCAGCCCGATTTTCCTGTGTTAACAGTCCAATGCTTTGTACAATCCATTCAAAGTGTATACTCAGTGGCTTTCAATTTCATCATAGAGCTCTGCTGTCATTACTTTAGTCAATCTTAGAACATGTTCACTACTAAAAAGAGAAAAGTCCCATACCACCTTATATTCCCTTATAGTAGTCTCATATAATTGATATAATAAATTCTTTGCCATTGCTGCAAAAATATAAATAATTATCATCCATTTGTTACATTAGTTTTACTAATATCACCATATTCTAAACACTTTCTAAAAGAAGAACCTTCTTATATTTATATTATTAACCACAATCTTCATCTACCACCAAAATCACTACATTATACATACCCTAGATTATTCTCTACTTTCCTTACAATTGTCTTTTACATCCATAGGCTTCTCCTTTTAGCCACAATCTCATTTATAAATCATCAATGTTAATTATTCTAACTATATTATTTTACCATCTACTCTATTATTTCCACCCTTTTACAATGAGCCTTTTTAAAAAATCTTCATACATTGAGTATTAGCTCCATTGTCAGTTCACATTTTATTTCCTAGTAACCTATATTCTAGACTTTACTTGAGTTTACTCATCATATTTAGTTCATATTAGTGAGCATGTACAATATTTGTCCTTTTGTGTGTGTCTTATTTCACCCAACATAATATCCACACAGTTCATCCATGTTGTCATCTGCATCCTAATTTCATTTATTCTTGCAGATGTATAGTATTCCATTGACTGTATATACCACAGTTTGTTTAGCCATTCATCAGGTTGATGGACTCTTGGGCTGGTTCCATATTTTAGCAATTGTAAATAATGCTGCCTTGAATATCATTGTACAAATGTCAGTTTGCATGTTTGCTTTCAGTTCTGAATATATTCCTAGTAATGGGATTGTTAGATCAATGAAAGTTCTATATCCAGTTTTTGAGGTACTTCCCATATATTCCTCAGAGGTTTGGATTACTGGTATTGTAGATCCATATTGGTTTTAATATGGTAAACTACTCCCAAATCATCTATGAAAATAAGTAGTATATAAATTAATTAATAAAGTTTCACTGTTGATATTGCTTTCACCCAAAATTACCTCCTTGAGAGAGGATGAAAGTCTGAAATTTCTATTTACTGATGCTTCCTAATTAATAAAAATGTAAACATTTGAAAAATTTTTTTGACTTGAAATGAAGAAGTTTGTAGAAGGTTATCATGAATTATTATTCCTGGAAGGCATTTATTTCCTTGTATCAATTTATTTTCATAGGCTTTATTTATTAATGCTCCTAAAACTGAGGGTAAAGAATAAATTTTCCAAAAATGCTGTCTTCTCTCCTATAAATAATTCTCAGCCATTTGAATGGGTTTCTTTACTTCTTCATCTCAATATTACATTCATTATTATTAATAATTAAAAGTTAAATGCATTATAAAGCTAGAGTTTTGTCTTGGCATTTCTATTTAATAATAACTGAGTAGCCAGTAATTTTGCATTATGTCCTCATGCTACAAATGCTAATAATGTCAAAAATGCAAGTTTAAGCTGTAAGTATTTTAATGTAAAACTGGAAATTAGTTAATAAAGGTAGAAACAGATATAAATATCACAAGTGTTTCATTTATTTATATATTTTTTTACCATTACCAGGAGGTTTAATGATAATTCTAAGAAATGGCTTATCTCCAAAGCCATATAAACAGATAAATATTCCCCTAAAGATGATAAAATACAATAGAAATTCCCATCAAAATATGGTAAGAAACAAATTTTAAGTACAAGGATAAGGGTATTATATTCTATCAGCCAAGGAAAACAACCAAAAATCTACAGATGTTTTATTTTCAAGTTCCTGTAAGTATATTAACTAATATAATACCTGAATTGGCCAGCTCCAAGTGTGTCACCTGTAAAAAGACTGTTTCTTGCATCTCTCAGATTTTCACGAAGTTTCTTATCTAGTTTCTGAAAAATCAAATTATAGATAACTCTTAAAGAACAGTCTCATAGAATTTTATAGAGGGTAACAATGGTTTCATAACCAAGAAATCTGCAATTTCTTTACAAAATAGCAGTTCTAAAATCTAAATATTTTTGTTTCTTTACTATTTCAGTACCATAATAATTTGAACTTGAAAAAAGAAATCAATGCCTTTTCCACTGTGACTCAGGCTTGATATCACTAATACATGCTTTTCATTGACAATAATTTTACTTTAGGTACAGGAAACAGTCTATAAAAATGATCCAACCTCTCTCTCTAAGCACAACTGTTTTAGCAAGGAAAGTGTATATATGAAAAAAATGTTTACTTGGGTGGGTGGAAGTGAAGAGAGTAGTGGTGGCTGTCCCAGAAGAGAAATGGAATATGTGAAGGGGAGCAGCCACCTGTGAGTAATTTATTTCGGTAATAAAACTCCAAAATATTAATGTATCTCCCTTTACCTTTCCTTACCTTTACCCTCTCTCCCTTCCAGTAAGTTGGTGATTTCTATAATTCTTTTTTCTTTTTCAAAATCTTTATAGCAAATTTATGAATGTTCAATTTAGACTGATTAGTTTACTCCAATATAGGGGGATAGCAAAATGCACTTCACCATTTAAAAAAATGATTATGGTTGTAAATAAATATTTGTTAAATGAAATTAGATATTAAATGATTTAGGAATCAAATGAGTATAAAATACTATTTGGATAGACAAGGCTGAATGAAGGATATGAGTTTGAGTAGGAAAGAAAGCTGATGCTGAAATAGCATATTAAAGTAGATAATTTTATTCTACTGTATAGAAGTATACAATGATCACCCTTTATCTTTGGTGGAATCCCAGGATATTGAAATAAAAGTATTTGCAATTGGCACTTAGTATATATCCCACAGCAATCATACACTTAATATGAAAAAAGCACAGAGGTAGTTATGGAAAATGATTCACATATTATTAATTATTCTCAAATGACATTATTTGCATGCACTTACCACTGCTACCATTTCTGCTGCTGTTCCTCTTGAACATCTGATAATAGGAACAGCACCTATTTTTAACAATAGATGTTAGCACTGATCTCAGCTTTTGATAACTGAAATTGATACTTATAAAACACATCAGCATAAAAAATAAGATACTATAGATGTGTACAATTTCAGGCTACAGACTGTAAAAGGTTTTATAATCTCGAGAGCAAAAACAAAGTTTCAGAAATGGACTTCCCCTTAATGAAGATACCATAGGGGAGTCAGAAGACAACTATTCCTATATAGAGTTGACCACTCAAGAGTGACTGATTTTTTCAATGGATTGACTGAATCAGCATTTGACTCCCTACAGGCAATTATAAAAGAATAAGCTTCCTCTCTACTCAGAGGGTTCACTTACATCTTTAATTTGACTGAAAGAAATTTTAAAAAAAAAGAGAGAGAGAGAGCTCAGCTACGTTAGCAGTTTGGGATTATTTTTTGTTTAATTTTCAAATTAACAATGAAGGATGAAGACTTTTAAAAAATACTTGTCTAAAAGATAATAGAAAACAAATTCTTCACATAATGTGAAATTCCCCTAAAAGTTGAACTCAATTTATTATCAAAACAAATCATTAGCCATCTTCTCTCTTCCTTTATTACACCCACGAGTTTTATCAAAGGATGAAATCAAATCTAATTGTACTAAAAAACTCAAAAAATAAACTGAGAAATACTATAATCTTTATATGGTGAAACCATTGCATTTTAGATTTTATAGGAAAGCACAGTCAATTGCAAAAGTAAAATGTGGATGATTAGTAAATTTTTTAAAAGTGTTTTCTTCTGGTGGCAAAAGTTAAATATGGTTGTCATAAAAATTCAAATAATGTGCAAATTGAAATGTATAAATTGAATCCCCTTTTTCCAGTTCCTAAAGATAGTCCTCATTAAGAATTTAGATATAGATGCTTTCAGGTTGTATTCTACATATGATCTAATAAGTCCATATATGTGTGAATGTATATAAAAAATAAGAATAGGATAGTATCAAACTGCCCTGAAATTAGCATTTTTCTTCATTTAACCATTAAGCATTGACATTCTTGTCAGTCAGACTGGCATTAATTTCAATTTCTCCTGATATTAACGCCAGTCAGACTGGTATTAATTTCAATTTCTCCTTTGAAAAATCACCTTCTAATACTCCATACATAATAAAGGTGACTCTTAATACTTTAGTGGTCTTTATTTGTATTTCTCTTTTTCAGTTCTACCCTTACTTCGAAAATACAGCTATTATTAAGCAACAATAACCTTAATGTCCATAATAACCCTAGCATTCAGCAAGATTTTGGATACAGAGTGGGATGCAAAATATAAAGACTAATTCTGTCTACTTAATAAGTAAAACTGTATACTTTCTTTATTAAAAACAAACAAACAAACCCAGCTGCAGGCACTGAGAGCAATATAAAGCAAGTAGAAACTAGAGGGGACAAACCTTCTGAAAGAAGGGAATCATATAAGCTGGGATGTACTTGTAATCAGTTTTTTCTCCTAAGGGTACTATTCAGTTTGCATGGCACATGGGAGAAAGAGGTCAAGCAGAAAACAGTAGACTTACTAAGCTGAGTAATTAATGGTGGGAGTTAGGGATGGAAAAGAAAGGGAAAATGTCAGAAGGGAGGGAGCCCCAAATTAGCATAAAAATTCTCAAACCTTTGTCTAACCCCTAAATTATGCATGGTATCCCTTTTTTCCTTAGTTTTCTCATTTGTGAAATAAAAGAAATTTTATTAATCTAGTGTGAGGACCCTTTCAACTAAAAGGTTTTAAGTATCTACAAAATTAAAAATTTAAAGTTTCTAAAAAGATCCATTAGTAATAGAAAGCATAAAGCCATATATTAAAATTAAACACAGTGCAGCTACAAGTAAATTTAGAAGATTCAAAGAAATGCTTTGGATTTGAGAATATAAATGGATTAGTATTAAATGTAAATTTAGTGTTTTCTAGGGCCTTAGGAGTTTGCCTTAATAGTTACCAGACATATATCTCTGAAATTTTTCAAGACAAAATAGTAAAAAAAAAATTAGACTTATTACTATCTATTTGGTTCATTTAGTTTCCATTGTAACTGGATTTTTTTTTTCTCTTGATTTCCTCTTCCAATTGTTCACTGCTTGTGTATAGAAACACTACTGATTTTTGGATGTTCATCTTGTACCCCACGACTTTGCTGAACTCCCTGATTAGCGCTGGGAGCTTTTGTTGTGGATTTTTCAGAATTTTCTGCACAAAGAATCATTTCAACTGCAAATAGTATAGATTTTGGGTATTTTCTATATATAGGATCATATCATCTGCAAATAGTGAAAGTTTTACTTCTTCCTTCCCAATTTGGACGCCTTTTATTTCTTTTTCTTGTCTAATTGCTCTGGCAAGAACTTCCAGTATAGTGATGAATAACAGTGGTGACAGTGGGCATCCTTGCCTTGTGTCTGATCTTAGAGGGAAAGCCTTCAGTCTTTCAGCATTAAGTAGAATTTTAGCTGTGAGATTTCTATACATGCCCTTTATCATGTTGAGGAAAGTAACTCCTATTCCAAGTGTTCTAAGTGCTGTATTTTCTCAAATACCTTTTCTCCACAATTGAGGTAAACTGTAAACATGTGATTTTCCCTCTTCATTGTGTTAATGTGATTTCTCACATTGATTTGCTTATGTTGAACCATGCTTGCATAAGGGATAAATCCCACTTGATCATGATGTATAATTCTTTCAATGTACTATTGGATTGGTTTGCTAGGAGTTTGTTGAGGATGGCTGCATCTATATTCATAAGAGATATTGGTCTGTAATTTTCAATTCTTGTATATCTTTATCTGGCTTTGGTATAAGGGTGATGTTGACCTCATAAAATGAACTAGGGAGTGTTCCCTCGTCTTCAATTTTTTGGAAGCATTTGAGCAGAACTGGAGTTAAGTCTTCTTGGAACTTTTGGTAAAATTCCCCTGTAAAATCATCTGGTACTAGGCTTTTCTTTGTTGGGAGGCTTTTGATTACTGATTCAATCTCTTTACTAGTAATTGGTTTGATGAGATCTTCTATTTCTTCTTGCGTCAGTGTAGGTAGTTTGTATATTTCTGAGAATTTATCCATTTCATCTAGGTTATCTATATTATTGCCGTATAGTTTTCATAATATCCTCTTATAGTCCTTTTCACTTCAGTGGGGTTTCATTTCTGATTTTCATTATTTGTAAACTTTTTCTTTGTTGGTCTAGCTAAAGGTTTGTCAAATTTATTGATCTTTTCAAAGAACCAATTTTGGGTTTTGTTAATTCTATGTTTTTTTTTTTTTTTTTTAAGATTTTATTTATTTATTCATTTATCCCCCCCTTGCTGCTTGTGCTCGCTGGGTCAGCTAACCACGCCGTGCGGGCGGGCTTGCCTTCACCAGGAGGCCCCGGGAACCAGGAGGGGGCTGCCAGAGAAGAATGGAGAACTGTCTCAGAAAGTTTGAATTACAAGGCTCTTAGCCCCCAGACAGGAAGCGCTATCACATTGATCTGGTCTGTGTCACAACAAATACACTCTGACCAGGCATTGAATTGAGAGCTTCCAACAATCGCCATCTCCTGGCAGACCAAGGAAGTGCATATAAGAAAATTAAAAATAAATAGGAGAGGCTTTAACTGGCCTCTATAGCTTCCCTTCCCAAGGCCCTAGGAAATGACTCTACAACCAATTATGGGGTCCAGTGCCCAGTTTTGAGCAACCAGGACAATCCTAACAATCAAGGTTGAGCCAAAAATCAAGGAGCTGTGGTAACTCACAGCCTCCTGCCACTAAAACCCTATAAAAGAGAGATAGAGCATCTAAATAAAATACAACCTAACCAGATAACTAAACACCAGCAAAAAACTACAAGCCATACTAAGAAAATAGAAGACATGGCCCAAGAAAAGGAATACAGCAAAGTCCCAGAAGAGATGCAGAATTTGAGAGAAATAATCAGTGAGATGACCACAAATTTCCAAAATCAAATTAATGAGATGAAAGACAAGATAGTTAAAGAGATAAATGACATCAAGAAGACTGTGAGCGAACGCAAAGAAGAATTTGAAATCCTGAACAGAAAAGTAACGGAGTTCATGGGAATGAAAGACACAATAGGTGAAGTCAAAAATACATCTGAGGCATACAACAGCAGACTCGAAATGATAGAAGAAAGAATAAATGATACCAAAGACAGAGCAGCTAAAAGTGATACCGAAGACAGAGCAGCTAAAATTGAAGAGAGAAAAGAGCAGAGAGAGAAAAGTATGGAAACAATTGAGCAGGGGCTCAGAGAGTTGAATGACAACACAAAACGCAACAACATACGTGTCATGGGAGTTCCAGAAGGGGAAGAGAAAGGAAAAGGGGCAGAAAGTTTATCTGAGGCAATAATAGCTGAAAATTGCCCAAGTTTCACAAAAAAAATGAACTTACATGTCTAAGAAGCACACTGAACCCTAATGAGAATAAATCCAAATGGACCTACGCCAAGAAACATACTATTCAGAATGTCAAATGTAAAAGATAAAGAGAAAATACTCAGAGCAGCAAGAGAAAAGCAAACGACCATGTACAAAGGATGTCCAGGAAGACTTAGTGCAGATTTCTCTTCAGAAACCATGGAGGCGAGAAGACAGTGGTGTGATACAATTAGGAAACTGAAAGAGAAAAACTGCCAGCCAAGAATTCTTTATCCAGCAAAACTGTCCTTCAAATATGAAGGTGAGTATAAAGTATTCACAAACAGAAACTAAGAGAGTTTGCAAAAAAAAATCCACCTTTGCAGGAAATATTAAAGGAAGCCTTAGAACCTGAAAGAAAAAGGGAGGAGAGAGGCTTGGAGGAGAGTATAGAAGAAAGAAAAGCAGAAAGGATAACCAAAAGAGTAAACAGAGACAAAAACAAGATGACATATGAAAACCAAAGAATAAAATGGAGGAAATAAATAGTGCATTTTCAGTAATATCATTGAAAGTGAATGGATTAAATTCCCCAATCAAAAGATACAGCTGACAGAATGGATAAAAAAAACATGAGCCATCCATATGCTGCTTACAAGAAACTCACCTCAGACCCAGGGATACAAACCGGCTGAAAGTAAAAGGTTGGAAAAAGATACTCCACGCAAATAGTAAACAGGAAAGAGCAGGGGTAGCTATACTAATATCAGACAAAACAGACTTCAAATACAAAAAAGTAATAAGAGATGCGGAAGGCCAGTATATATTAATAAAAGGGACGATCTAACAGTCATAAATATCTCCGCACCTAACCAGGGTGCCCAAAATATATGAGACAAACTCTGGCAAAACTGAATGGAGAAACAGACATTTCTACAATAATCATTGGAGACTTCAACACCCCTCTCACATCATTAGATAGAACAACTAGACAGAAGATCAACAAGGAAACAGAGAATTTGAACAATATGATAAACAAGTTAGACCTAACAGACATATATAGAACACTGCATCCAAACTCAGCGGGTTATACATGCTTCTCAAGTGCCCATGGATCTTTCTCCAGGATAGACCACATGTTAGGTCACAATACAGCTCTCAATAAATATAAAAAGATTGAAATTATACAAAGCACCTTCTCAGGTCATAATGGAATGAAACTAGAAATCAATAACAGACAGGAAAAAAGAAAGTTTGCAAATGTGTGGAGACTGAACAACACACTCCTAAATTGAAAGTGAAATCAGTAAATATATTGGGACAAATGAAAATGAGAACACAACGTATGTTATGTTATGGGATACAGCGAAGGCAGTCTTGAGAGGGAAATTTATAGCCCTAAGTTCCTATATTAAAAAACAAGAAAGAGCTAAACTCAAAGATTTAACTGAACAACTAGTGAAACTAGAATAAGAACAGCAAACCAATCCCAAAGCAAGCAGAAGAAAAGAAATAATAAATATTAAAGAAGAAATAAATGAAAATGAGAACAGAAAAACAATAGAGAAAATCAACAAAACCAAAAGCTGGTTCTTTGAGAAGATCAATAAAATTGACAAACCCCTCGCTAGACTAACAAAGAAAAAAAGAGAGAAGATGCAAATAAATACAATCAGAAATGAAAGGGGGAAATTACAAATGACCTCACAGAAATAAAAAGAATCATAAGAGGATATTATGAGAAATTAATATGCCAACAAACTAGACAACCTAGATGAAATGGACAAAGTTCTAGAAACGCACAACCGACCTACACTGATGCTATAAGAAATACAAGAACTTAACAAACCAATCACAATTAAGGAGATTGAATCCGTCATCAAAAATCTCCCAGGAAAGAAAAGTCCAGGACCATATGGCTTCACAGGTGAATTCTACCAAGCATTTCGAAAAGAATTAACACCAATCCTGTTTAAACTCTTCCAAAAAGTTGAAGAGGAGGGAAAATTACCCAACACATTTTATGAAGCCAACATCACCCTAATACCAAAGTCAGATAAAGATACCACAAGAAAAGAAAATTACAGACCAATCTCTCTAGTCAACATAGATGCAAAAATTCTCAACAAAATACTTGCAAATCGAATCCAACAGCCTATCAAAAAACTTATACATCACGACCAACTGGGATTTATTCCTGGTATGCAAGGCTGGTTCAACATAAGAAAACCAATCAATGTAATACACCACATTAACAAATTGAAGGAAAAAAAACACATGATCATCTCAATAGATGCAGAAAAGGCATTTGACAAAATCCAACATCCTTTTTTGATAAAAATACTTCCAAAGATAGGAATAGAAGGAAAATTCCTCAATATGATAAAAGGCATATATGAAAAACCCACAGCCAACATCATACTCAATGTCTTGTTCACTCTAAGATCAGGAACAAGACAAGGATGCCCACTGTCACCATTGTTATTCAACATTGTACTAGAAGTTCTAGCTAGGGCAATTAGACAGACAAAAAAATTAAAAGCGTCCAAATAGGAAGAGGCAGTAAAATTCTCACTGTTTGCGGATAACATGATCCTGTATTTAGAAAATCCTGAAGTATCCACAACAAAGCTACTTGAACTAATAAATGAGTTCAGCAAAGTGGCAGGATACAAGATCAACATTCAAAAATCAGTAATATTTTTGTACACTAGTACTGGAAAAATCGAGGAGGAAATCAGGAAGAAAATTCCATTTTCAATAGCAACAAAAAGACTCAAATACCTAGGACTTAATTTAACCAAAGAAGTACAGGACCTATATGCAGAAAACTACAAAACAATGCTAAAAGAAATTTTAAAAGACCTAAACAAATGGAAAGACATTCCGTGTTCATGGATTGGAAGAATAAATATTGTGAAGATGTCAATCTTGCCTAAACTGATTTATAGATTCAACGCAATACCAATCAAAATCCCAACAGCTTACTTTACAGAATTTGAGAAGGCAATTACCAAATTTATCTAGAAGGGAAAGTGCACCTGAATAGTCAAAAGCATTCTAAAAAAGAAGAGCAATGTGGGAGGAATTTCACTGCCTGACCTTGAAACATATAACAAAGCTACAGTGGTCAAAACAGCATGGTACTGGCATAAAGACAGACACATCAATCAGTGGAATAGAAGTGCAAACCCAGAAATATACCCTCACCTATACAGTCAACTGGTTTTTGACACCCACCAAGCCACGCTAATGGGAAAAAATAGTCTCTTCAACAAATGTTGTTGGGGGGACGTATGTAGCTCAAATGGTTAGGCATCTGTCTCCCATATGGAGGGACCCGGGTTCGATCCCTGGGACCTCCTGGTTAAAAAAAAAAAACAAAAAAAAAACAAATGTTGTTGGGAGAACTGGGTATCTATAACCAAAAGAATGAAAGAGGACCCCTATCTCACCCCCTATACAAGAATCAACTCAAAATGGATCAAAGATCTAAATATAAAAGCCAGGACCATAAAACTACTAGAAGAAAATTTAGGGAAACATCTTCAAGACCTTGTAGTAGGTGGTGGTTTCTTGGACCTTACACCCAAAGCACGTGCAACAAAAGAAAAAATAGATAAATGGGACCTCCTCAAAATTAAACACTTTTACACCTCACAGGACTTTGTCAGAAGGGTGAAAAGGCAGCCAACTCAATGGGAAAAAATATTTGGAAATCACAAATCAAAACTACAATGAGATATCATTTCACACCTATCAGAATGGCCACTATTAAAAAGACAGAACTACAAGTGTTGGAGAGGATGTGGAAAGATAGGAACACTTCTTCACTGTTGGTGGGAATGCAGGATGGTACAACCACTATGGAGGACTGTTTGGCAGTTCCTAAAGAAGTTGAATATAGACTTGCCACGTGACCCTGCAATACCACTACTGGGTATATACCCAGAAGAACTGAGAGCAGTGACACCAACAGACATCTGCACACCGATGTTCATAGCCACATTATTCACCATTGCCAAAAGTTGGAAACAACCCAGGTGTGCATCAACAGATGAATGGATAAACAAACTGTGGTCTATTCACACGATGGAATATTATGCAGCTGTAAGAAGAAATGAAGTCATAAAGCATATGGCAACATGGATGAACCTGGAGGACATTATGTTGAGTGAAGCAAGCCAGACACAAAAGGACAAATACTGTATGAATGCATTAATATGAACCAAATATATTGTGTAACATATTGTTTGATTCAAAAACAAAAAAAAAATTTATATGTATCCATTACATTTAATTGAGAAATGTATATATTTATTCCTCTGTGTTTACTTTTTAGTTTTTAATTGTTTATATTTTCAATTATTAAATGTACAAAACAAAGTTAGGAAAAAACAAAACAAAACAAAACAAAAACAGAAGAAAGCATCTTCAGGATCTTATGTTAGGCAATGTTTCTTAGACTTTACAACCAAAGCACAAGCAACAAAAGAAAAAAAGAAGATAAATGGGACCTCATCAAAATTAAAATGTTTTGCACCTGAAAGGAATTTATCATGAAAGTAAAACGACAACCTACACAATGGGACCAAAATATGTGGAAGCCACGTAACTGGTAAAGGTTTAATATTCCAAATGTATAAAGAAATTCTTCGACTTAACAACAAAAAGGCAAACAACCCAAGTAAAAATTGGGCAAAAGAGTAGAATCTCTCCAAAGAAGACATACACATGGACACAAAGCACATGAAAAATGTTCAACACCATTAGCCATTGCTGGTGGGAATGTAAAATAGTACAGTCACTGTGGGACAAAGTATGGTTATTCCTCAGAAAGTAGAGAATTACTATAAGACCCACTACTTAAGTATAAACCCCCAAAATTGAAAGCAGGGACTTGAACAGATATTTGCACACCAATGTTCATAGTAGCACTATTCACAACTGGTATAAGATGGAAGCAACCCACGTACCCATCAACTGATGGATGGATAAAGAAAATGTGGTATATACACACAGTAGAATATTATTCAGCCCTAAAAAGGAATGAAGTTCTGATACATGTCATTACATGGATGAACCTTGAAGAAATCTTGTTGAGTGAAAGAAGTTAGACATAAAAGGACAAATATTGTATGATCTCACTGATACAAAATATTTAGAATAAGCAAACTCATAGTCAGTTTAGAATATAGGTCATCAAGGAGGGGTGGAGACAGGGAATGGGAATGAGAAGTTAAGCCTTAAATGTACAGAGTCCCTCTTTGGAACAAGGTAATGTTTTGGTAATGGATGGTGGCGATGGTAGCACAGCTTTGTGAATATAATTAACAGCACTGAAATATATACCTTAACGTGGTTAAAAGATGATGGATACAGGCCATTTTACATTTTGGCAAAACCTATAAAATTTTTCAGGGCAAAGTGTAAACTATAATCCCTGGCTAGTACAATGCTTCAATATGTGTTCATCTATTGTCACAAATGTACCACACTAATAAAAGATGTTGTTAATGTGGGAAAGTATGTATGTGTGTGTGGGGTGGGTACATCGGAATCCCCTATATTTTTGATGTAACATTTATGTAATCTAAAGCTTCTTTTAAAATTAAAAAAATGTATTTTTAAAAACGGGGAAATGTAATTTTGTAGGTAGGCTAACAGATTAAAACTTTTAAAAAAAATCCAGGGAACTGCACTACATAGTGAACTAAGTAAACCAGGGCATAGTTAATAGTACAATTATAAAAATGTGCTTTCATCAATTGTAAGAAATGTTCCACACCAATGCAAAGTGTTAATAATAAAGTGGTATATGGGAATCCTGTATTTTATGTGTGATTGTTCTGTAAACCCACAACTTCTCTAATAAGAGAGGAAAAAAAAAAAAAAGAAACTTAGGCATATAGCTGAAGTCACCACCAAATCACTCAAATGATATATAAGAAAGTTACAAATACCGAAGATATCTATAGAGAGAACTCATTAAGTATGGTAAGTGGTAACTCAAGATGATTAATCATGTCACGTTATTAGAAGAATTATGGTTTTTATAGTAGAGAATGTATATTTTGCCCTAACTCTGAAGAGCTTATAGACATCCAAATAGATATAAAGGGATCAGATTACAGTGTAACAGATTAAAATGTTATTAATTTAAAGAAACAACCAGAAATATTTGAAAACTTACCCAGTGTAACAAAAAAGCAGAAGAGACTGTCAACAATAGTGTCCATAACAGTCTCCACTTCCGTGTCTGTAATATCAGGCCTGTTAATGGCTAAAATGACATAGGTATAGGGGACAAAAATGACCAAAATTTATGCTTTGTCTTTTATTAAAATCTTAAACTTATATACTAAACTCCTAGTCAATAGGCAGTTACATATACTCAAATAAGGTATATTTGGTAAGCTTTAAAATTTTTTTAAGTGAACAAGTTGCTGTGGAAAATTATACTACCTCAAAATAAATATGATCACAATATCAAGAGAGTAGTAATAAGGGGAAGAAAAACCACATAAATGATATATAATTTTTGCCAGGGCAAATAGGAAAACAAATATCTTATTTCATGGTTTTATTCATCAATACTTGATGGCATCAAGA
The DNA here is from genome assembly GCA_026826555.1 of Tolypeutes matacus. NCBI lineage: Eukaryota > Metazoa > Chordata > Mammalia > Cingulata > Chlamyphoridae > Tolypeutes > Tolypeutes matacus. The sequence continues at coordinate 3,249,517 of JAKSZT010054562.1, forward strand.
AACTACAATCCGGTTATCTACTGCCAAAAAAAGAACAATGCAAATCAATTATCTCAAGAGTAACATCACACATCTTTTCTTTGTATTATAATTGTTTAATGAATTTCTTTCTTTCTCTATAATACTGTACAAAAGTGGTTTCCAAATTTTAATAGGTATAATAACCACTCTGGGAACATGGAAGGAAGAAAAAGAAGTTTCTCAGGGAGCTTTTAAAAGTTAAAGCTTCTAAGCGCAGTCCCACCAGAGATACAATTCAGTAAATTTGGGATAATTCTCAGAAATCTGCAATTTTGACAAGCACCCCAGGTGATTCTGATGCAAATAGCTGGTACTACACTTTAAGATATGTTGTTGTGGAGGCTATCCTTTACAGACAAAGACCTTGCCTTACTGATCTTCCCATCTCTCACAATACCTAAAGTCCAGTGTTTGACAAAGTAGATGCTCAATAACTATTTGTTGAAATATTGAATGAATTAAAATACTACCTACATAATACTTTTAACTTCCCAACATCCTGAATGAGAAAATAAATGTAAAATTTAATACAATTTTTTATTAGTATGAGAGGAATACAGAATCAAATTGGATGTATCACAATACCTAAAGTAAGGTCCACCCAAAGAACATAAAAGGAATAAAGAATTTCTTCAGGCAATACAGAATCTGGATGAAGGTAATATGCTGTTACTTGGGTAGGTGTTGCAGATTGTCATCTATCCAAATCAGATGAAAGAAATGGCATAAGTATACAATGCATATTCAGGTAACACCAATCCAGAGTAATACCCTGTTATCATAACAGTTCACGTTGTCAATCACTGGCCTAAGTAGAATCAACATGGAGTCCCACACCTTTCAATAAGAAGTATAACTTATCAGGCTAAAACCGTCCTTCAATAACCTCTATTCACTTGAGATAACAATCTAGTTTGCCTGGGACAGCAGCCTCAGTTTGCCTGAGATGATAATTCTGCTTCCTTTAAAGGATAAATAAGTTCCCAATACCTAGAAAGTTTCAAATTAGAAAACTATGTGATGCAAAGCAAATTCATGGTAGTAATATATCTGATTTATGTTTAGAAATAATCTGTTTAAGATTATTACTTAAAGCATCTGCAATGCTTGAGAGAATACGGCATATAATTACACATGGTAAAAAGCTTTGTTTTTGGGTTAAGACTTCATTTGTTTACTAAACTAGCTCTACCACGTCCTCATCAACTTACTTAATATCTGTGCTTCAGTTTTCTCATCTTGAAAATGGAAATAATAATAATATCTACCTCACAAACTTATCCTAAGGAGTAAATGAGCTGATATTGCAAAGTGCTTAAAACACTGATTGGCAGAGAGCAAGCTATTACTATTATTGAGAACCTGGGAGATTAACCACATGATTCTACTTTAAAATGAAAATTAATTACAGACTTGTGTTTTTTATTTTTTTATGAGAGTTTAAGAAAATTTAATTAATTTGTAAATTTAATTAACAAATTAAATGTTAATGTTAGATTCATTAACATTCTATTATACATTTAATTTACTTTAAGAAATGTTTAACTATATGGGCACATTTTGCTTGTTAGATTTATAAGTCTGCCTACTCCGGTATTTGAAATGCTTAAAAAAGAAAATTTAATATATTGAATTTATAAGTGCAATTTAAAATGTTTAAGACATCTTAAACTAGGTTTCTTAAATGGGGCTGATTAAGGGAATTTAGTTTGTTCAAACTGTGCTAATTGATCAAAGAAAAAGTAAAGGTGCTTATTTTTAGTTTACCAGATTTATAAGTAATATAGCAAAAGTTATAGCTTAACTTAAAGACTTAAAGAAAATTAGGTTTATAAACATGTAACTTAAGTTACTAATTAATTTAAAACTCAATTGTAAATAGATTTCTGTGAATAACAACTATCATCAAAATTCTCCCACATGGACAATTCATCAAATGCTTATACCCCTTTAGAAATTTTATGTAACTTCAATAAGACACTATATTATTATGAGCTCAATGAAGCTGAAAGGGTCATGTTCTCTGATCTCAGGGAGCTTACAAATAGGCCCAGTGGTTAAAATGGGAAGCTTTTGGGCAGGGCAATTTTCTGTTTGAGAATGGTTTACACACTGCAGAACCCTCGCTTCCCTAGTCCATGGTTACTAAATGCCAGCAGCAGCCCTGGTAATTGTGACAACAAAAATACCCTTACACTTTTCCAAATGCCCCCTTTGGGGTACATACTCCCACCATTTAAGAACCATGGAAATTCTAGTTATCCCCAAACATCTCAATATTTAAGTAGCAATTACTGATTATTTCACTGAATTGGCTTACCACAATGTTTGTGATTTTCTTTAAAACAATTCAGCATGACATGTAGTATATATGTATGTGTCTAAAAATGGGAGTGTGTGTTAACTTTAATTACATCCCAGGAATGGTCAGTTACCAAAAGTGGGAATATAAACTCAAGGGTAGATTTTAGATAGCATTTGATCAAATGCCAATATTACATCCCACTTTGCATGAACAAGATGTAAGAACCAAGTGAGTCTCACAGCTTATTATCTTTTGAGAATGGCATTTATACCCCATTCCAAAACAGTACTGTAATAGCTGTTGATTCCAAACATTTCTTGTTTTCTAGTTTTGACAAATAGCAATATTAGCTAATTTTTTCTATGTGCCAGGAACTTTCAAGGCATTTTCTATACATTAACCCATTTAATTCTCAAAAAACTTCTATGAGGTAGATACTATTTCATCTCCATTTTAAAGATGAGGAAACTAAGCCACAGAGAAGTAAAGCAACATGTTCTTGTTCAAGGTTAAGGCAGTAGAAGAACTGAACCTGCTGATAAATATTGTCTTATTTGCCATTAGTGAATCTTTCATGCAAGTCACTGAGCTTACAAAACAAGTTTATTTTTAGCCTTCTTGCTATTAAATGTTAGGTATATGTGACAGAATTCAGCTGGAGATCTGTGGTCTCTGAAAGCTTTTAAAAACCTTTTACTGGTATTCATAAAGATACTCTACATTTAAATATATACTAATTTTATAGCTGATTTTACAGCTCTGCTGCTGTAAACAAAGCTGGTTTTGGTGTGCATAAACATTATCACTACTTTCTTCTTGTAGTATACCATTCATTTTGTTAACAATGAATTTTAATATTCCTATTTTTACCTACCACGATATGAAACAAGCTCCTTATTCTGATTACATAATATAAACATATCATCCTCCAAAGTAATAAAATTGAGATACTGATCAAAAACCTAGAAATAAAAGAAAAGGTTTATAAATCAATTAAGAATAGTCATGCTTGCAAATCAAATCCACAATGATACCACTTCACACTCACCAAAGTGGCTACTATTATAAGCAGAAAATAACAAGTGTTGGCAAGGATGTGAAAAAAAAAAAAAACAGGAAACCTAGTAAATGTAAATGTAGGACTATAAAATGGTACAATCCATGTGGAAAAGTGTGGCAGTTGCTTAAAAGGTTAGTATAGAATTACCACATAACCTAGCAATTCCACTTCTAGATATATAGTCAGAAGAACTGAAAGCAAGGACATAAAAAGATATTTGTACACCAACATTCATAGCATCATTATTTACATTAGCTAAAAGGTGGAAGCAACCCAAGTGTCCATCAACAGAAGAATGAATAAACAAAATGTGGTGTGTGTACACACATACATACAATGGAATATTATTCAGTCATAAAAAGCAATGAAGTTCTAATACATATTACAACACAGATTACAAGACAGATGAACCTTGAAGACATCATGTTGAGTAAAATAAGCCAGATGCAAAAGGACAGATATTTTATGAATCACTTATTCGAAATAACGAGAATATGCAAATTCATAGAGAGAAAGCAGGCTGGGGGAAGGGGAATGGGGAGTTAATGCTTAATGTAGTTTCTCTTTGGGGTGATGGAAAAATTTTGGCAATGGATGATGGTAATGAAAGCACAACATTGTGAATGCAATTAATACCACTGAATTGCATCTTAAAAGTGGTTAAAATGGGAAACTTTAAATTGTGCTATCCAGTAGATTACCTACTTAGGCAAGAATGAGGAAGTAAGAATATTATAAAGGAATTAAAACAAACCTTGAAGCAATAAATAGCACAGAGGAGTCTAACACTTTCAGAAAACAAAATTCAAACAGATATAAAACTCTAAATAGTGGTTGTGATGGGAATGGATATCAATTCTGAAGAAAAACCAAAATTGTTTATATCCATCTTAATCATACTTTGAAAATCATGGTAACCTTTTCTGCCAGTAAAGTGGGGAAAGTTACATCACTTTTTAATAAGTACAAATCAGAAAAATTAAGAAAACTATTTAAAATAAATTTAAGTAAATTGAAAACTGTTCCTATTATTTTCAGTAAAATTAATAATAAATTTTGGAAGAGGAAGAACATTAAGACAAGAACCTCAAAAACTAATCAGAAGTAGTAGTAGACCATCTAAATATAAAAATAAAAACTCTAGTAAGAAAAAATATATGAAGTAAATGTGTGATTGATTAGTCTTTTATTTGCTCTAATAGTTCCTGAGAACTTTCATTTACGTCTTGTCCAAATTCAAGAAGCACATGGCACAACAGGGCTATTATCAGAATTTTAATTTACAGTTATATAATATTATATTTATAAGTTATATTTATAAAATATATTTATAATTTTGTATTACATATACATTTATAATTTTATAAATTATATTTATTTATAAGTGAACGGGAAGCTGACTAAAAAGTCACATGAAATATAACTGCTAGTCTGTTGTGAATTCCTTTTTCCTTAAAATATGCAAAATAGCCTCTTTGAATTCTCTCTCCAAAAGCAAGAAAAAAATCTAAAGATAGTACGGCGACTGTAGAGGTTATACAGACAAACCAATGTCAACTTACACTGAAGGGCAATTTATGGTAACGTAACTGTCAAACTATTTCTGGGGTTGAGCCAAAAAGATTATACAAACCTCAAAGCAAAAACTGATTCTGATTTTTTTTCTGACTTTCAAATTTGTTGAATTACAGTCCTTTAGTTTGGTTTATTTTGCAATTATTCCAAGTTGAATATAATGTATATGATCAGAACTCTTTCTAAAAGTATTGAGTCTAAACGTATCTTAGGTCATTCTGCTCATTTGTAAATTAGACATCAAAGTCAATTAACAGGTTTCAGAATACCGTTAAAGTTTAGAACATTAATAGAATGTCATTGTCTAAGACAAGCTCTTACCTTGGCTACTTGTGTTACTGCACTAGCTGCTAATGCTGCATTTGCAATATCTTCCAGTTTACTTCTTGAAATAGCAGATATAAAATTTAAATAATATGATTCATAAAGTTGATTTCGAAGATCCTATAAATACAATAAATATGTCATTCTTATGAGACAGTATAAAAAAATGACAGCAAATAAAAAATGTTTTAGATAATATAACAGCAAGGTTTAGAGGATAAGATACATATTTCAAGAACAGGAAAATAAATGACAAACAAAAGTAGCTTAAAAGAACAAAGTTATGAAGTACTGATTATCTGTTTACTAAATATAACAAATATGTTAATATTAGTTATGAAATTCTAATTATAATATCAACAAAATCTCATTAGCTATATTATAGCTCAAGACTGCTTTGAAATAGTATATCTACATTTTTCTTAAAAATATCCATATGGCAAAATGCTTGCTTGTTTGCACAGTGTTTGGCAGACTCTATCTTCTAAAGTTCTGGACGTGTGATGACACAACAACAGCAAAAACAAATTACTTCCTTCACTGTAGAGACATGTTACATAATTCAGAAATTACTAATTCCAAAAGTATTTCTTATATGTCATCCAGAAAAAGTGGAATTTACCACAATGAATAACCCAGTTATGCAAATTTCTTACAATCAATTTGCTTCTTATCTTCCTTTTTTTTTTTTTGAGGTACCAAGGGCCAGGACCTTGTATGTGGGAAGCTGGTGCTCAACCACTGAGCCACATCAGCTACCTGAGTTGGTTTTTTCGTTTGTTTTGCTAGTTGTTTTTTTTAAAGAAGGCACCAGGAACCAAACCTGGGACCTCCCATGTGGAAGCAGGCACGCAATTGCTTGAGCCAAATCCACTTCCCTACTTATGTTCTTAAACTCTAGGCAAATAGTTATCTAAGATGTCATCAATTTTAACAGGCACTATTATTTTATGTACCAAGAAAGAATTAATGCTGTTGATTAAATTTTATGACACACCATTAATTTTAAGATGCATCTGATTTTCAGAGATGTTAAAATGTGAAAAGCCAAGGAGCTAGCATGAGGAAGGTGACTGAGCAAGATGGCAGTTTAACAAAGGTCAGGAGATTGGTTCCATACAGAAGACTGAACAAGTAAGTGAACATATTGAGGATAATGGAGTCATGTTTCTCATTTTACAAAAAAAGAGTTACAAATGTGTAAAAGGAAAAGCAAGAATGGGCCCTATGTTGCTGAACTGAAATTGGCATTGGAGATAGAAATACATACCAACGTACATAACCATGTACACAATGGAGGTTAGGGGTAGAACAGAAAGAGAAAGAGAGAGAAAGGTAGGGAAGAGAGAGGGAGAGCTTCAGAAATAAATACAGATATAAAAGTGTGTATATGTGTGCACATGTATCTATTCCCTAGCTCTGTCCAATTAGAGAGCCTAGGAATGATAACGTCTTTACTAGCAATGTGTACATGTAATTTCCAAACCTGTTTTCTAAATACCACTCACTACAAAAAGCAACCAGGGCTCCTTAGAAAAATGGCTGGTTCGTGGGAGGTAAGAGAAAATACAGGATGACATTGGAACAGTTTATTATGCCACAAAGTAAGAAAGTAGTCAAAAATGATGGAGACATTTCAAAAGGACATAGAAGATTGCCTGAATCTGCTCTCACCAGGCCAATCTGAGAGAATTTGAGTATCAAAATAAATGTTAGTGATGGATTATGTCTCACTAAAAAAAAAAACAGGAATCTGTAAGTCCACAATGACATAAATAAAATGCATGAATAACTCATAAAAGGAGGGAAAAAGAAATTAAAATGCCAATAATAAATATAGAAAAAAATAATGAAATGAGAAAAATCAACATTTGGTAATCTTCACAGTAATAATTAATTTGGGCAAGAAACATTAAGATGTATTAATTGTTACTCCAGTGGTCAGAGTAGGATAAGGAAGAAGACATTTTCATAGTTTTGAAATACCTCCCATGAAATAAATACTAAATATTAATACTTATAAAAGGAAAAAGAGAAATTTTAAGTGTAGAAATCTGGCAGATACCATCTTATTCCAACAAGTTAAAATAACCAATGGTGGGACAAATTGATATGGTATGTCATCTGATGGGAAACAGTGTAAAGAGCACAGCATCACTTCTGCTAAAAATATATAGCCTGAAAGTAATCATAAGAAACCATCAGACAAACCCAAATTGATGGGTCCTCTACAAAATAAATAAATCTTCAGAATGCTAAGGTCGTAAAGGTGAAGGAATGACTTAGGAATTGTTCTGAATTGAAGGGGATGGAAGAGATAGAACAACTAAGTGCATTGCCTAATCCTGAACTGGATTCTTTTCCTATAAAGAATATCACTGGAACAGTTGACAAAACTTGAAAAGGGATTTTGGGTGAAGGGTATATGGAAGGTCTCTGTGCTGCTATTAGAATTAAAAGAAAAAAATGTTACTAAAGATAAAGAGGAACATTTTATAATGATAAAAGGGTTAATTGATCAGCAAGATATAAAACATATATATACAAAAACATATAAAAACATATATATACAAAATAACACAGCACCAAAATACAAGAAGCAAAAACTGATAGAAATGAAGGAAGAAATATACAATTCACTAATAATAGTTGGAGATGGATAGTTTCATCCATCTGCCCCAGGGGATCTAAGCCCTTCTCATTCAGAAACAGTGGGCATCACCATCCTAAAATCCTCAAGATTGAGGAATGAACAAACCTAAGGTGGGAATATGACTATGGACTAAAGGAGACTTATTATTATTCTAGCAATGGAGGAACTTGTATCACTGATATAATGATGGTGATCACCAGACATTCTGAGGGGAAGAAGAGGGAAGAATAGGTGTAACATGAGGCATTTTTGGGACATTGGAATTGTTCTGAATGACATTGCAATGATGGATACAAGCCATTATTCATTTTGTCAAAACCTATAAAAATGTGCAGTTTGAAGTGTAAGCTATAATGTAAACTATTGACCGTGGTTAGTAGGAATGCTTCAATATGTGTTCCTCAATTGTAACAAATGTACGAAACTAATGAAAGATGTTGTTAATAGGGAAAAGTTGGGGGGGGGGGGAGGGGGTAGAGTATTTAGGAATCCCCTATATTTTCGATGTAATATTTATATAATCTAAAGCTTCTTTAAAAATAAAATAAAACAAAATAACTCAATAACAGAAGAACATATGGGAAACTCACAAATATGTGGAAATTAAACAAGGCATGCCTAAATAACAAATGGGTCAAAGAAGAAATCACAAAGGAAATTAGAAAATATTTTTAAATGATGACTATGAAGCCACAACAACCCAAAATGTAAGATGGTGCTTAGAGAACAATTTACAGGTGTAAATTCCTGGAATAAAAAGAGCAAACTAAACCTAAAGCAAACAGAAAGAAGAAAATAATGAAGAGTAGAGAAGAAAACAATGAAATAGAGAATAGAAAAATAGCGGAAAATTAACTCAACAAAAAGTTGGTTCTTTGGGGAAAAAAAATCAACAAAATTGACAAGCCTTTAGCAAGACTTACCAAGAAATTCAGAGAGGGAATTCCTATTATTTGAATCAGAAATGAAACAGTGGATATACCTACTGACCCTACATTAGGAAAAACTGTATGTCAATAAATTAGATAAATGGATAAATTTCTAGAAAGAGAGTTTTAGAATTTTCCCCCTTAAGAGGTTTGCAATGATTGACAGGTCATAGGACCATGAATCTCTGCCTCTGTGGCACAAATTGAGGAAAGGCAGCCTCCAGCAATAACCCACTGGGCAAGCCATAGCCTAGGGGCAGCTCATCCCTTCCCAAGAATAAACAAAACGGATTAGATAAGGGCCACCACTCCCTCCCCAACCCCTCCCACATTCCAAGACCTCCTAACCCACCCCACTGGCCATTCTGACCCCAAGCCATACTCAGTTTCCTATTGATGTACTCGATAAAGCCATGTCCACCACCACTCTCTGAGGACGGGCTGAGTCTATTCTTCAGACCCTCTCCACTGGGAGAGCTTCTCAATAAACTTCCTGCCTGCAAGGTCAGTCTATGCGTCCCAGTGAGCACCATTTTTCTCTAACAGACAGCAACTCCAAAACTTATTCAAGAAGAAATAGAAAATCTGAATAGATATATTACAAGAAATTAAATTAGTAATAATTAAAAAACAAAAAAACTATGCACAAAGAAAAGCCCAGGCCCAGATGGCTTTACAGCTAAACTCTCCTAAGCATTTAAAGAAGAATTCATACTAATCCGTCACAAATTCTTTGAAAAATAGAAGAGGGAACACTTTCCAATTCATTCTATGAGGTCAGTCTTAACTTTATACCAAACCAGGCAAAGGCATAACAAGAAAACTACAGCCCAATATCTCTTATAAATATAGACATAAAATTCCTGAATGGAATATTGGCAAATCAAACCCATCAATACATAAAAAGAGTTATACACCATGACGAAATGGGATTTATCCCAGGTTGTTTTAATACCTGAAAATCAACTAACGCAATATACCATGTCAACAGAATATACAACAGAAACCACATGATCATCTTGACAGATGGAGAAAAGGTATTTGACAAAATGCAATATACTTTCATGATTAAAACACTCAAAAAAGGAGAAATGGAAGGGAACTTCCTTAATCTGATAAAAGGCATGTATGAAAACTGGGCTAACATTAAAAAAAAAAAAGAAAAAAAAAAGTTGTTTTTCCTCTTCCCTCTAAAATCAGAAATAAGACAAGGGTGGCTGCTCTCACCAGTTCTATTCAACATTGTACTGGCAGTTTTAGTCCATGAAATAAAAATAATCAAGATTGGAAAGGAAGAAGTAAAACGATCACTATTTGTAGACAACATGGTCTTATACATAGAAAATCCTAAAGAATCCATTAAAAGACTATTAGAACTAACATACAAGTTCAGCAAGATTGCAGGATATAAGACAATTTACAAAAATCAATTTTATTGTTATACAGTTGCAATGAATAATCCTGAAAATGAACTTAATTCCACTTAAAATAGCATCAAAAAGAGAAGCAGATGTGGCTCAAGCAGTTGGGTGCCTGCCTACCACATGGGAGGTCCCAGGTTTAGTTCCCAGTGCCTCCTAAACAAGACGAGCAAGACAGTGAGCTGAAGTGACAGGCTGGCAAGGAGAGCTGACACAACAAGAAGATGCAATGAGGAAACACAACGAGAGACACAATAACCAGGAAGTAGCTATGTCTTAGGCGATTGGGTGCCTCCTTCCCACATGGGAGGTCCTGGGTTTGGTTGCTAGTGCCTCCTAAAAAGAAGATGAGCAGACAAAGAGAGCACACAACACACAGACACAGAGAGCAGACAGTGAGTGCAAACAATGAGGGTGGGGGGAGAAACAAATAAAATAAATCTTAAAACAAAAGAAGTATAAAACATTCTAAAAACTACATAAAATTGCTGAAAGAAATTAAAGATGATCTAAATAAATAGAAAGACATCCTATTTTCACAGATCAGAAGACTTAACTATAAAACTATTAGAAAAATACAGGGAGCAAAGATGGCTCAAGCCAATTAGGCGCCTCCCTCCCACATGGAAGGCCCCGAGTTCGGTTCCTGGTGTCTCCTAAAAAAAAAGAGCAGACAGTGAGTACAAACAACAAGGGAGGGTAGAAAAAAATAAATAAAAATGAATAAATCTTTTTTTTAAAAAAGAATACATAAGGATTTGGCTATAGTTTCTAAGATATAACACCAAAAGCACAAGCAACAAAGGAAAAAATAGGTAACTGGACTCTATCAAAATTTTAAAATATTTGTGCTTTAAAGATACCATCAAGAAAGTGAAAGACAACGCACAAAGTGGGAGAAAATATTTGCAGAACATGTATCTAATTAAGGACTAGTATCAAGAATACATAAAGAGCTCTTACAACTCAATAATAAAAAGAGGGGGAAAAAAAGAAAACCAATTAAAGAACGAGCAAAGGATCTGAATAGACATTTCTCCAAAAAAGATATATAAATGGTCAATAAGCACATGGAAAGATGCTTAACATCATTAGTCATCAAGAATATGTAAATCATAAATACAACAATATACCACTTCACATCCACTGGGATCACTGTAATCAAAGAATCAAATTATAACAAGTGTTGATAAGGATGTAGAGAAATCAGAACCTTCAGAGTCTGATGGTAGGAATAGAAAATGGAAAATACTCTGGCAGTTCCTCAAAAACTTTAGAGTTACCATTTGCCCCTATACTTTCACTCCTAGGTATGTACCCAAGGGAACTGAAAATATATGTCCATACAAAGACTTGTACACAAATGTTCATAGCAGCATTATTCATAGTAGCCAAAGGTGAAAACAACCTAGATGTCAAACAAGATATAAATGGATAAACATATTTGGCCATAAAAAGGAATGAAGAATACCTACTAAAACATGGATGAACCTTTAAAACATTATGGTAAGGGAAAGAAGCCAGACACAAAAGACAACAAAATATATGATTCCATTCATATGAGGTGATGAAAATGCTCTAAAATTGATTGTGATCATGGCTACACAGGTCAGTGGAGTCTATGCAGAGTAAAACAGGAAGGTGGATAACATTAAGCTACACAGGATACAAAATATGTGATCTTCACTGATGATTTAAATAGTAATTTTATTCAACAGTCAATAATAAGTCAAGGTATTTGTGCCTTGTGGGTAGACACTGTTAGCTGCCTATCCAACATCCATTCTTCCTCTTTTTCTTGCTATAAGAATACAGACTTTGCTTGGGGTAACAATGCACTCAGCTAAATATTAACTTTCTCAGCCTCCGTTACAGCTAATTCCACCAGTGAGACTTAAATGGAAGTATCCTGGGAGTTTCTGGGAAAGCTTTATTTTTCCAAATGAAAATAAATAGGGGAAAGCAGCTGTGGCTCAAGCAACTGAGCTCCTTCCTGCCTACTATATGGGAAGTCCTAGGTTTGGTTCCCGGTGCCTCCTAGAGAAGACAAGCAAGACAGCGAGCTGGCGCAGCGAGCTGATGCAACAAGCTGATGCAACAAGGAGACACAAAGAGGAAACACAATGAGAAACAAAAAAGCAAGGAGTGGAGATGGCTCAAACAATTGAGTGCCTCTCTCCCACATCGGAGGTCCCAGGTTCAGTTCTCTGTGCCTCCTAAAGAGAAGACGAGCAGACACAGCGAACACACAGTGAATGGATACAGAGAGCAGACAGCGTGCTTAAACAACGGGGGTGGGGGATAAATAAATCTTTAAAAAAAAAAAAGAAACAGGACTAGAATAGCCCATTTTCTCTCTTTCTTCCTTGAACATATATATAGTATCTATAGCTACAGCTGCCACCTTGTATCCATGAAGCAACAAGCAGACAATGAAGGTCAACAAACTAAAGACAGATCAAAAAGACAAAGAAGCTGGGTCACTGATGACATTATAGAGCTACTGCACCAGCCTGGACCTCCTATATCCAGACTTCCTATTATTTCAGAAAAATAAAATGCTATTTTTTAAAGCTACTATTAGGTCATCTGTTTTTCAGAGTCAGGCTCAGTCTTAACTGACATAATGCTTCTTTAGTCCCAAATTTTTAAATCTTTAAAGCATGGAAAGTGGGTAAGGTAATTTCTGATTCTTTTTTTTTTTTTTGCAGTACTGGGGGCCGGGGATTGAACCCAGGACCTCATATGTAGGAAGCTGGTGCTCAGCGGCTGAGACACATTGGCTTCCCTGAATTGGTTTTTTGTTTGTTTCACTTGTTTTTTCAGGAGGCACCGGGAAGCAAACCCATGACCTCCCATGTGGGAGGTAGGCTCTCAACTGCTTGAGCCACATCCGCTCCCCAATTTCTGATTCTTAACAACACTGGATATCTTTTAAAAAATATATTTTTAAATCTGTTTCATATTCAAGAACCTGGAAAAATAAGAACCATCAATACCTGGCACATTCTGTCAATATTTTCTTCAGTTGGCATTACAAAGTACACTGCAGGAACATCTGGAATAGGATCTCGATCAGAGTGCAAAAGCCTACAAGACAAAACATACTTTTTTTTTTTTTTTACTTATCTAAAAAGAGTTTACAACAGTATTTCTCAAACTGGAAGTTCACCAGCTCAAGAACAGTGATCAGAGTGCTAAAAGCTTTTGTTACAATTAATTACAGTTAGTTAATACAAATATCTCCTTATATCATGTTAATATTATTTTTTAGTAAGATCCTAATACTTCTTAGTCTTCATCTATTCCACTATATTCCACTTGCCTTATTCTCTAATACCTATTATGTTCAGGCATACCCTTTTACCAACATTTTCCTTGAATGAGAGCTAAAGCACATTCAAAATCAATTTTATTCCCATTTTTCACAGAAATATTGGAGGGGGGAATAATGCAGCTTTCAAAAAGAAGGAAAACAGATAGACTTTCTTGGAACGAAAAAAATTAACCATATATGAAATTGAACCTATGTTTTTAAATGAACAATATATGTACGCTTCTTTGAAATTTAGACATAATCTATTTTTTTTTTTTTTTTTTTTTTTTTTTTTTAAAGATTTTATT